>RXID01021805.1:0-20000 GCA_005019695.1 Trichopus zeylanicus subsp. travancoricus
TTTTTCGACTCCTACTACTACTACTACGACGACTACTACTACTGCTCCTCCTCCTACTACTACTACTACAACAACTATTTCTACTACTACTTCTACTACTATGACTTCAACGACTACTGCGACTACTATGACTACTACTACTACCACTACACTCCACCCTACTACCCCCTACTACAATGACTACCTCCCACTGCTACTCCTACTACTCCTTCTATCTGTACTACTATTACTACTACTGCTGCTGCTGCTACTACTACGACTAGTATTACTATTACTACTGCTAATACTAATCCTACAACTCTTGCTACAACTACTATGGCCACAACAACAACAACAACTACTACTGCTATCGCTACCACCACTGCTACTACTATTACTACCACCACTATGCTCCTACTACTCTAACTATTGCTACTATTTCCTCTACTCGTATGCCTACTATTACAACTACTACGCCTGCTACTACTGCTACAACTAATATTATTTTTAGCATTGATACTCCTACTACTACTGCTTCTGCTACCACTTCTACTACTACAAGTGCAACTGCTACTCCAACTACTACTGCTACTCCAACTACTACTACTACTAGTCCAACTACGATTGCTACTACTACTACTATTACCAATACTATTCCAATTACTACAACTACTGCTACTACTAGTACTCCTGATGCTGCTTCTATTACTACTACTACCGCTACTCCTCCAACAACAACTCCTTCTACAACAACTACTACTATTACTGATACTTCCACTACTACTGCTACTACAACTACTTATTACTGCCGCTGCTACTAATACTCCTATTACAACTGCTACTACTCCTACTATTACTACCACTCCCACTTCTGTTAGTGCCACAACTGCTTCTACTGCTTCTACAACTACTACTACTACTACTACTCCAACTGCTACCTCTACTACCACTAATACAGTGCCTGCTACTGTTGCTATTACTACTTTTGCTACTACTATTGATACAACTACTGCTACTGCTACTCTTTCTACTACTACTATGGCTACTACCACTAATACAACTACAACTACTACTACTACGTCGATATTACTGCTATGCTACTACAACTACTACTATTACTCCTGCTATTAGTACTAATAGTACTACTACTACTACTTTTACTATTACTACTACTACTACTGCTGTTGCTGCTACTACTACTACTACAACTACTACTGCTACTACTACTACAACTACAACTACTTATACTACAACTATTGCTACTTCAACGACTACTACTGCTACTGCTACTACTACTACAACTATTGCTGCTGCTACTACTACTGCTGCTATTGCACCTTCTACTATAACTGCTGCTACTATTTCCTCTACTCCTATGCCTACTATTACAACTACTAGTCCTGCTACTACTGCTACAAATACTATTATCTCTACTAATGATACTCCCACTGCTACTACTCATACTCTCACTACTACTGCTACTACAACTACTTATATTTCTACGGCTGCTACTACTACTCCTACTACGGCTGCTACTACTCCTACTTCTATTAGTGCTACAACTGCTTCTACTACTTCTACAACAACTACTAATACTCTTGCTGCTACCCCTACTACTACTAATACAGTGCCTACTACTATTGCTATTACTACTTTTGCTACTACTATTGATACAACCACTACTACTGCTACACCTACTACTACTACGGCTGCTACCACTACTACAAGTACAACAACTACTACTACGTCGATATTACTGCTACTACTACTACTACTAATACTACTGCTACTACTACTAGTACTAATACTACTACTACTACTACTACTACTACTACTCCTGCTGCTGCTGCTACTACTACGACTACTATTTCTACTACTACTACCACTACAACTACTTCTCCCACTACTACTAATACTACAACTATTGCTGCTTCAATGACTACTACTGTTGCTGCTACTACTACTACTGCTATTGCACCTTCTACTATAACTACAGCTACTATTGCTACTTTTGCTATCACTGCTACTACTATTACAACTACTATTACTTCGGCTAGTACCGCTACCACTACTACTACTACAGCTATTACTATTGCTGCTACCTATACTACTACTTCTCCTATTCCGACTGCTACAACACCTGCCACTACTAATACTACACCTACTTCTATTACTACTACAACCACAGCTGCGACCACTAATACTCCTACTACTAATGCTACCACTACTATTTCTACTACTTCTGCAGCAACTTTTGTTGCTATTAGTACTACAGCCACTACTACTACTACTGCTACCACCACTGCTACTACTTCTACAGCTACTACGGCTATTTCTACTACTACTACTGCAGCGACTGCTACTACTACTATTACTACCACTAGTTTTGCAACTATTGCAACAACTACTACAACTACAACTACTGCTACTACTACTACCACTACTACTATTACTGCTACTACTACTACTACTATAACAACAACAACTACTACTACTACTTTTGCTATGACAACAACTGCAACTACGACTTCTACTACTACTACCACTACTACTTCTACAACTGCTACTGCTATAGCTTCAAATGCAACATCTCCTTTTACAACTTCTGCTACTACTATAGGTACTACTACTACCACTACTACTGCTGCCAGTACAACTACTACTACTAACACTATGACTACTACCACTTCTACTACTACTACCACTACGAATACTACTACTACCACTACTTTTGCTACTATTGCAATTACTACTACTATTACTACAACTGCTACTACTTCTACAACTACTACTGCTACTACTACTGCTACTACAATAACAACAACTACTACTACTAGAATTTTTATTACTACTATTACTATTTCTGCAATGACAACTACTGCAACTATGCCTTCTACTGCTACTACTACTACAACTAGTACAACTTCTATTGCTAATACTACGTCTAACCAAACTAATGCTACTTATTCAAATACTACTTCTCCTTTTACTACTTTTGCTACCACTACTGCTACTACTGCTACCAATAACACTACTTATAGTGCTACTACTGCTACTAATAGCACAACTACTACTACTACTATAGCTACTACCACTACTGCTACTATTACTACTACTTCTTCTTCTACTACTACTACTACTACTTTTGCTTCTAATACTACAACTACTAATGCAACTCCTACTACGGCTTCTACTAATTCTGCTTCTACTACTACAACTACTACTACTACTACGACCACCACAACTACTACTACTACCACTGCGACTACTACTAATACTTCTGCCACTATTCCTACTACTGCTACTGCTGCTCCTACTATGACTATAACTACTACAACAACTACTGCTACTACTACTACTCGTGCTACTGCTACTTCTACTACTACTACTCCTCCAGCAACCACTACTACTGCTGCTGCTGCTGCTACAACTACTACTTATCCTACAACTACTACTTGTCATACTACTATTGCTACTACTAATGCTACTATTACTACAACTACTGTTGCTGCTACATTGACTAACGATACTACGACTACTAATGCTACTACTGTTGCTGCTATAACGACTAAAGGTACTTCGACTACTACTGCTACTACTACTGGCACTACGCTAGAACTGCAGCTCCTGCTACTAATTCTACTACTACTAGTACTACTACGACAACTACTACTACTATTACTACTATTACTACGACTGCTACTATGGCTACTACAATTACTACTGTAATAACTGCTGCTGCTGCTACTCTACTGCTGCCGTAACTTCTACTACTACTACTACAACTACTGCTACTCCTACTACTACTACTACTACTACTACTAGTACTAATACTTATGCTACAACTACTGTTTCTGCTATGACAACTACTACTGCTGCTACCACTATTTCTCTTGCTCCTACTACTACTATTATTACTACTAGCACTACTACTAATGCCACTAGCACTACCACCACAATGACTACTATAATAACTACTGCTACTACTGTCATGATTGCTAGTTCTATTACAACAACAAGAACTATTGCTACTATTAATAATAATAATAATAATACTACTACTACTACTACTACGACTTCTTCTCCTACAATTACTACTACTACTTCTACTACTACATCTGCTACTACTATTACAACAACAACAACTACTACTACTACTCCTGCTACGGCTACTTCTACAACTAGTACTACTACTACTATTGCAACTACAGCTATTGCTGGCACTACACCTAGTACTAGCACTACTGCTGACTACTACTTCTACTTCTATTACTACTACTATGGCTAATGCTACTATTACTGTTGTTGCAACTGCTGCTATTGCTTGTACTACGACTCCTACGACTACCGCAACTGCTACTACTATTGCTCCACTACTATTGCTGCTACTACTACTACTACTATACTACTACTTATACAGCTACTACTTCTACTACTACTATTACTACGATTGCTCTACTACAACTACTATTATTTTTATTGATGATACTGGTACTACTATTGTGACTACTACGACTTCAGCTTTTACTACTACAATTGCTACTCCAACTACTACTGCTACTACTGCTAATACAGGTACTACTATTAGTACTACTACTACTGAGACTATTGTTGCTACTACTGCTGCTACTACTACTGCTACTTCTGCAACAACTAATTCTATTACTACTACTACTACTACTACTACTAGTAATACTACTAGTAGCACTAGCAGTACCTCTACTGCTACTACTACTACTGCTACTGCGACTACTATTGCTACTTCTTCTTCTTCTACTACTACTACTACTACTAATACTACTTGTGCTACTACTGCTACTCCTACTCCTACTAATGTTGCTTGTGCTACTGCTATTGCTACTTCTACAACTACTACAACTACTGCTACTACTGCTACTGCTGCTACTACTATTACAACTTTTACAACTACTATAGCTACTGCTACTGCTACTGGTACTACTACTACTACCAACACTATGGCAATAACTACTACTACTACTTCAGCTACTACTAGTGCTACTACTACTATTGTAACAGTTACTGCTGCTACTACCACTGCAACTACTACTATTACTACTGCTACTACTCCTCCTCCTCCTACTACTACTACGGCTTCTTCTTCTACTACAACTACTACTATGGTTTCTGCTACTACTATTGCTACTACTACAACTATTGCTCCAACAACAACTGTAGTTGTTGCTACTACTACTACTACTACAACTAGTACTACTACTTCTGCTGTTGTTGCTACTGCTACTTATACTACTACACCTATTGTTACTATTGCTACTACTACAACTGCTATGACTAGCAGTAGTTGTTGTAGTAGTCATAGTAGTAGTAATAGTAGCAGTAGTAGCAATAAGAGTAATAGTAGTAGCAGTAGAAGCAGCAGTAGGTGTAGAAGTAGTATCAGCAGTAGCAGTAGTAGCAACAACTCCTACTACTACTACTACAGCAACTACTGCTACTACGCCCACTACTACTACTAATACTGCGGCTACCACCGTTGCTATTACAACTTCTCCTTCTACTTCTACTACTACTACGACAACTACTACAATGACTGCTACTACTACTACTACTACTACTTTTATTGCCACTACTACCACTACTTCTACGAGTACGACGGCTACCACAGTTGTTATTACTACATCTCCTAGTATGTTTACTACTGCTACTTTTTCTACTTCTACTACGGCTGCTACGACTGCTACAATTACAACTACAACAACAACTACAACTACTTCTACTACTACATTTGCTACTACTGCAACTACTACTACTACAACTTCTACAACTACTACTACTACTACAACAAGAGCTACTGCTACTACTACTCCTACTACTATAACTACTACTACTACCACTACTACAACTACTATTTCTTCTACCATTGCTACTACTACTGCTACTGTTGCTGCTATTGCTACAACTACTACAACTACTACTATTTTTGCTACTACAGCCCCTACTACTACTACGTCTATGACTTTCACTGCTACTACTTATACTACAACTACTACTGCTACTGCTACTACTGATGCTACTGCTACTACTGATTCAATTACAACTATTGGTACCATTACTAGTACTACTTCTACTACCACAGCTACTGCTACTACTACTTCTAGTAGTACTACTTCTACTCCTGCAACTACAACTATTACTGCTTCTGCTGTTGCTACTACTACTACTACTGCTACATCTATCGGTATCGTATCTACAACTACTGCAGCTTCTACGACTTCTACTACTACTTTTGCTACTACAACTACAACTACTATTGCTACTACTTCTGCTCCTACTTCGACTACACCTACTATTACTAATGCTAGCACTGCAATTATTGCTAGTACTACTACTGATGCTATTGCTACAACTGCAACTACTACTACTACTGCTACTCCTACTAATACTATTGCTGCCACTACTACTACTACTACAACCTGTATTACTACTACTACTAATGCTGATGGTACTTGTACTACTACTACTACTCCTACTGCTGCTGCTGCAAAAATAACAACAACAACAACTACTACTAGTATTACTACTACTACTACAATTACTACTACTACTACTACTGCTGCTTTTTTAACAACTACTACTACTAGTACTACTGCTCCTACTGCTACAACTAATACTACTATCGCTACCACTGCTACTATTACGACTACTACTGCTACTACACCCACTACTAATAGGACCATTATTAGTACCACTACTACCACTCCTCCTACTACAACTACTACTAATACTACTGCTATAGTTGCTGCTACAGATACTGTTGCTAATACGACTACCACTGTTGATGCTAATGCTACTGCTGCTTCCACTACCACTACTACTGCTACTACTACAACTGCGACTGCTACGAATGATGCCACCACATCTATTGCTACTACTACTACTTCTCCTACTACTTCTACTATTGTTACCATGATTGCTTCTACTGCTATTGCTACCACCACCACCACCACTACTACTGCTACTACTACTACTACTACTACTGCCGCTACTATGATAGCTACTACTGTTGCTGCTACTACTTCTACTACTACTACTATGACTACTACTACTACTATCACGACTACTAAAGCATATACTACTACATCTACTCCTACTACTTTGGCTACTACTGCTTCTGCTACTACTATGACTGTTGCTACTACAACTTCCACTTATACCGCTCCAACTACTACTACTGCTACTAGAATTCCCATTGCTATTGTAAGTATGACAACAACTGCTACTGCTCCTACAACTATGACTACTACTACCACAACTACTGCCACTCCTGCTACTACTAATACTACTACCGCAACTGGTACTACTCGTACTTCAACTACTACTACAACAGCTTCTACTTCTTCTACTACTGATACTACTGTCGTTACTCCTACTAATACAACTACTGCTTCGACTATTGCTACTTCTCCAACTACTACTACTACTACTTCTGTTACTACTTCCACTACTACTTCTACTGCTACTACTGCTACTACTATTATTGCAACTATTGCTAGTACTACTACTACTACAACTACTCCAACATGTGCTATAACTACAACTTCAACTACAACTACAACTACAACTACTTCTACTTCAACTACTACTACTGCTGCTTCTACCACTACCTCACCTACTTCTACCACTGCTACTACTACCGCTACTACCGCTACTCCTACTACTACTACAGCCACTTTGACTACTATTACTTTGACTGCTGATACTACTACTGCTACTACTACTCCTGCTAGTTTTACAACTACTACTACTTCTACTACTACTTCAACTACTGCTACTGCTTCTACTACTACTTCTTCTACAACTACCACTGCTACTACTACTGCACCTACTACTATTATTATAACAAATACTACTACTATGGTGAGTAATACTACAGCTACTACTAGTACCACTACTACTACTATAGTTACTACTGCTACCGCTACTGCTACTACTACTACTACAATAGTTACTACAATTACTACTACTACTACTACTATTACTACTGCTACTATGACTACCGCTACACTAATACTACTATTGTTGTTGCCGCTACTGCTACAACTACTACAATTGCTGCTACTACTATTACTACTACTAAGACTACGACTGCTACTACAACTACAAACAACAACAACAACTACTACTACTACCATGACTACTACTACTTCTCCTCCTCCTCCTACTACTACTACTACTACTACTAATGCTACTGCTTCTACTACAACTACCACTAGTACTACCGCTACTACTTCTGCATCCCCTACTACTGTTGTTGCTGCTGCTGCTACTACTACTACTACTACTACTATTACCAATACTACATGTGCTACTACTGCTCCTACTACTACTATAACAACTACTGCTACAACAACTACTACTACTTCTGCTATTGCTACTACTACTACCACTACTTCCAGTAATACTAAGAGCGGCACTAATGCTGCTGCTTCTGCTGCTGGTGCAACTACTACAACTAGAACTGCTATGTCTACCACTATTATTACTACTACTACTTCTTCTACCGCCTCTGCTACATCTGCTGCTGCTACTACTACTACTAGTACCAGTACTACTACTACTACTACTACTTTTGTTACTACTACTACTGCAACTACTGTTACTACTATTACTGTTGCTACTGCTGCTACTACTACTACTGCCGCTGCAGCTATTGCTACTACTACTCCAACAACAACTTCTATTATTACTGCTGCTACTGCTATAGCTACTATTACTACTATGGCTACTACTTCTGCCTCTGACTACTACTATTGTTACTACTACTACTAAAACTAATCACACTACTACTAGTACAACTACTACTACTAGTACTGCTGCTGCGGCTGCGGCTGCTACTGTTGGTACTACTACTACTTCCCATGCTATAATTGCTATAATTACATCTACTACTACTACTATTGCTAGTACTAGTTCTGCTACTACTAATACTACCACTACTTCTATTACTACTGTGGCTACGACTACAACTATTACTACTACTGCTGCTGCTACTGTTGCTGCTATTTTTACTAGTACTGATGTTGCTGCTACTGCTACTACTACTATTGCTACTACTACTACCACTACTTCTACTGCTACTACTGCTATTTCTACTAGTATTGATGTTGTTGCTACTACTAAAAATACTACTGCTACTACTACTATCACTACTACCACTGCTACGAATACTGTTGCTGCAGCTGCTGCTACAACTGCTACCCTTAGAACTTCTCCTACTATTATTATTATTGCTTCTTGTACTACAGCTACGACTACGACTTCTGCTTGCTACTACTACTACAACTACAACTACAACAACTACTAGTACTACTGCTACTACTTCTGCTAATACTATTGCTAATACTACTACTACTACTTCTACAACTAATACTACTATAACTAATCAACTACTACTGCTACTGCTGCAGCTACTATAACTACTACTGCTACAACTACTTGTGTGACTACTACTGCTACTACAACTACTAAGATTACTAATACTACTACTACTACTACTACAACTACTAAGACTACTAATACTACTACTATTGCTACTACTACTACTACCACCACTACTACTTCTACTACTACTTCGACTACTCCTACTACTACTTTTGCTACTACTGCTACTGATGCTTTTGCTACAACTACTATTGATGCTATCGCTACAACTGCTACTACTGCTACTACTTCAACTATTACTACTACTGCTCTAACTAATACTACTGCTCTTATTACGACGACTACTACTACTACTGCTGTTGCTGCTGCTACTCCAACTAATATTGCCGCTACCACCACAATTACTATTACTGCTGCTGCTACTTCTACTACTATTACTTCTAGTACAATTACTATTACAATAACTACTACTGCTATGACTAATAATTATGCTACTACTATTGCTACTACTACTACGATTACTACTACTACTACTACTACAACTACTTTAACTATGACTACTACTATAACCGCTACTACTATTAAGAATACTGTTACTGCTACTACTACTATGACAACTACAACAACTACTACTGCTACTGTTGCTACTACTACTACTTCTGCACTACTAATACTACTACTATTACTACCGCTACTACTACTACTACTACTACTATTGCTACTACTGCTACTACTAATACAACCATTATTACTACCACTACTAAAGCTTCTCCTACTACTCCTACTAATACTACTACTACTGCTACTGCTGCTAATACTTCTACTATAGTAATGACTACTACTATTGTTGCTACTGCTATTACTATTGCTACTACCAACACTACTACTACTACTGCTACTACTACTCCTATTGCTACTGCTACTAATGCTGTCGCTACATCTACTGCTACTACTACTACTTTCCCAATGACTTCTACTACTGTATGCTACTTTTACTACTACTACTACTACGACTACTACTACAACTGCTACTACTCTTGCTGCCGCTGCGGTTACTTCTACTACAACTATTACTTCTCCTACTTCTACGACTACTGCTACTATGCAACTACCATAACTACTGCTACTGCTACAACTAATATTACTACTACAGCTACTACTACTACTGATACTACTACTACTAATACTAGTACTGCTACTCCAACTACTTCTACTATAGCTACTACTACAACTACTGCTACTACTGCTACTGCTGCTCTACTACTATTACTATTGCAACTATTTCTTCTACTCCTACTACTACTATTACTACTACTCCTGCTATAACTACAACTACTATTATTTTGGCTAATGATAATCCTACTGCTACTGCTACTACTCCTACAACTACTACTACTACTACTGCAACTATAACGGATACTCCTACTACTGCTACTCCTCCTTCTATGACTGCTCCTGCAAAAACCACTACTACTAATGCAGCGGCTACTACTATTGTTATTACTGCTTCTACTACTACTATTGCTATAATTACTACTACAGTTACTACTTCTACCACTACGGCGGTTACTACGACTACTACTATGACTACTACTGCTGCTACTACTTCTACTACTACTACGACTACTACTAGTACTAATACTACTACTTCTGCTACTACTGCTACTACTACTACTACTACTTCTACTACTTCTACTACTAATGCTGCTACAACAACAACTACTACTACTTCTACTTCTGCTACTATAGCTACCACTTCTAGTATCGTTACTACTATTAGTACTGCTACTATTACTACTACTGTTACTACAACTACTATAGCTACAACTGTCCTTGCTGCTATAGCTACGATTGCTACTATAAATTCTACTCCCACTACTACTGCGTCTACTGCCCAAACTACTACTTCTACTACTATAATTTCTGCTATGCTACTTTTGCTACTACTACTACTATGACTAATACTACAACCTCTACTACTCCTATTGGTGCTGTGGCTGCTGCTACTTCTACTACTACTTCTCCTACTTCTATGACTACTGCTACTACTGCAACTACCATAACTACTGCTACTGCTATAACTAATATTACTACTACAACTGCTACTATTACCGCTACTACTACTACTAATACTACTACTACTTCTCCTACTACTACTTGAGCTACGACTACAACTAATATTGCTACTATTACTACAGCTACCTATGCTCTATTACTATTATTGTTGCAACTATTTCTTCTACTCCTACTACTACTATTACTACTACTTCTGCTATAACTACAACTACGATTATTTTCACCAATGATAATCCTACTGCTACTGCTACTACTCCTACAACAACTACTACTACTGCAACTACAACTGATACTCCTAGTACTCCTCCTCCTCCTCCTCATTCTACTACTATAACTAATACCGCTACTACTGTTGCTATTACTACTTTTGCTACTACAACCGCATTAATTACTACTATTGCTACTACTTCTACTACTACTACGGCCATTACGACTACTACTACACCTGCTACTACTACTACTACTTCTACTACAACTACAACAACAACTACTACTAATTCTACTAGTTCTGCTACTGCTACTACTACTACTACTGCTGTTGCTGCTGCTGCTGTTGCTATCACTAATACTAATATTACTACTACTACGACTACTATTTCTATTACAACAACAACAACAACTACTACCTCTATTATAACTACTGCCACTACTACAACTATGGCTACTACTACTACTACTACAAGTTTTGCTATTGCTACTACAGCTTCTACTGCTACTACTGCGACTAATGCTACTTTGGCAACTACTGCTGCTACTACTACTATAACTACTTCTACTATAATGGCAGCCATGACTACTACTACTACTTATGCTACTATTGCTACTACTACTACTACTTCTACTATAGCCACTACTATTACTGCTACTGCTCTTAATTCTACTAAAAGTACTATTACAACTACTACAGCTACTGCTACTGCTATTATCGCTACTACTACTGCTAATTCAACTATTGCTACTGCTGCTACTATTACTAGTACAACAACTACTACTATTGCTACTACTACTACTACTACCTCGACTACTAAAACTACAACTATTACGTCTACTGTTGTAACTATAGCTACTACTACAATTATTGATGCTGCTACTACTATTGCTACTACAACTACTATAGCTACAATTGTCCACAATGTTATAGCTACTATTGCTCCTACAACTTCTACTCCTACTACTACTTCTGCTACACCTACCACTTTTGCCACTACTATTACTACTACTATGACTACTGTTACAACTGCTACTACTCCTGTTGTTGCTGCAGTTGCTGCCGCTGTGGCTACTGCTACGACTACTACTCCTTCTCCTACTTCTACCACTAGTGCTACTACTATAACTACTATTACTGCTGCTACTACTACAATGGCCACTGCTATAGCAACTACTACTGCAACTAGTGCTATGGCTACTACTGCAACAACTACTACTAATACTACTACTCCTCGTGCTACTATAGCATCAACTGCTACTACTGCTGCTGCTGCTGCAGCTCTACTATAATTACTATTCCTATAATTTCTTCTACTCCTACTACTACTATCACTACTACTCCAGCTACAACCAAAACTATTATTATTTTTACTAATGATGCTCCCACTGCTACTGCCACTACTTCTACTACTGCTACAACTACTACAACTACAACTGCTACTCCTACTCCTTCTACTGCTGCTACTACTAATACCACTACTACTAATACTGAGTCTACTACTATTGCTATTACTACTTTTGCCACTACTACGGCTACAGTTACTACTACTGCCACTACTTCTACTACTACTACTATGGCTGCTATGACTAATACTACTGCTATTACTGCTACTGCTGCTATAATTACTACTACTACTACTACTATTACTACTACTGCTGCTACTATTACTACTAATACTACTACTACTTCAACTACGACTGCTATTTTTGCTACAACTACTACTACTACAACTACTTCTTCTACTACAACAATAATGACATCTACTGCTATGCCTACTACTACTGCTACTATAACTACAAGTTTTGCTATTTCTACTTCTGCTACTACTGCTACTTCTACAACTACTGCTACTACAAATACTACTATTACTACTACTACTTTTGCTACTATTGCTACCGCTACTACTACTTCTACTACTATTAAACTGCTACTACAACTACTATGACTGTTGCTACTACTTCGACTATTGCTGCTACTTTTGATATTATTATTACTACTTCTACTACTACAACAACAACAACTACTACTCCTACTGCTGCTACTTTTATTACTACTACTGCTACTACTACTACTACTACTATTACTACTACTACTACCACTACTACCACCATAATGGCTGGTGCTACTACTGCTACTACTGCTACATCTCCTACTATTATGAATATTGCTACTACTACTACTCCTACTACTATGACTACTGCAACTACTACTACTATTACTACTACAACAACAACAACAACTACTTCTGGTATTGCTACTACAACTAATATTTTACTAGTAATACTACTATTGGTAGTAGTAGTAGGAATAGTAGTAGTATGATTGTAGTAGTAGTATTAGTAGTACTAAAAGTAGCAGTTGTAGTAGTAGCAACAATCGTAGTAGCAGCAGTAGTAGTAATATAAGTAGCAAAAGTAGTTTCAATAGTAGTAGGAGTCATAGTAGTAGTAGGTGTAGTAGTAGCAAGAATAGTAGTTGTAGTAGTTATAGTAGTGGTAATAGTTATTGTAGTATTAGTAGCAATAGTAGTGGTAGTAGTAATAGGTGCACTAGTTGTAGTAGTAGTAGCAGTAGTTGTAGGAGTAGCAGTAGCAGCAGTAATAGTAGGGCAGCTTTTAGAAAGCACCTTTTGTAAAGCCGATTTTATAAAGTAGCTTTTGTGTAGTAGTAATAGCAGTAGTATTTCTATTAGTTGCTGTAGTAGTAGTTGCTGTCATAGTTGTAGTAGTAGTAGTAAGAGAAGTAGCAATTGTTGTAGAAGTTGTTGCCATAGTAGTATTCGTAGTAGTAGTAAATGTTATAGTAGTAGTAGTAGTAGTAGTAGTAGCAAAAGCAGCAATAGTAGCAGATGTAGTAGTAGTGGCAGTAGCAGTTGTAGCAGTAATAATAGTAGTAGTAGTAGCAGTAGTAGCAGCAGCAACAACAGCAGTAGTTGTTGTCACAGTAGTAGTGGCAGTAGCTGCAGTAGTAGCAGAATTAGAATTAGTTATAGTGGTTAAAGTTGTAGTATTAGTCATAGTAGAAGTAGCAGTAGTCATAGTAGTTGTAGAGGTAGTACTAGTAGAGGTAGTGCTAGTAGTGTTAGAGTAGTAGTAGTTGTTGTAGCAATAATAGTCGTTGTAGTTGTAGTAAGAGTACTCATAGGCATAGCAGGAGAAATAGGAGTAGTAGCACCAACTGTTGTAGTAGTAGCAGCAGCAGCAATAGTAGTAGCAGTTGCAGTACTAGTAGCAGCAGCAGTAGTAGTTGTAGTAGTAGTAGTAGTAGCAGTAGTAGTCGTAGCAGTAGTAGTAGTTATAGCGGTAGTAGTAGTACCAATAGTAGTAGTAGTAGCAATAGTTGTAGCAATAGTAATAGTAATAGTGATGGCATTAGTCGTTATCGTTGTAGTAGTAATAATAGTGGTGGCATTAGTCATTATAGTTGTTGTTGTAGTAGTAGTAACAGTGGTGGCATTCGTCGTTATAGTTATAGTAGTAGTAATAGAAGTAGTAGTAGTAGCAGGGGTAGTGGTAGTAGTTGTAGTTGTTGTAGTAGTAGTAGTAGCAGTAGATTTTGTAGTAGTTTTAGTGGTAGTAGTAGTCGTGGTCATAGCAGTAGTAATAGTAGCAATCGTATTCGTAGTAGGAGATGTTGTCAGTGTTGTGGTAGTAGTAATAGCAAGAATAACAATAGCAGTAGTAGTAGTTGTGCTAATAGTAGTAGTAGTATTTGCAGCAGTAGTAATAGGATTTGTCGAAGTGGTAGGAGCAGCAGTATTTGTAGTAGCAGTAATAGTAGTAGTAATATTTGTAGTAGTAGTAGTAGTAGTAGCTATAGTTGTGGCAATAGGAATAGTTGTAGCAGTATTAGTAGCAATAGTAGTAGCAACAGTAGCTGCAGGAGTTGTTGTTGTAGTAGTAGTACTAGTAGCAGCAAAAGTAGTAGTAGTTGTAGTAGCTGCATAGGCAATAATAGTAGTAGTAGTACTTCTAGTAGCAGCAGCAATAGTAGTAGTAGTAGTAGTAGTAGGTGTAGTTGTAGTAGTAGTATAAGTAGCAGTAGTAGTATTAGTAGTAGTAATTGTAGTAGTTGTTGGAGTAGTAGCAGCGCTAGCAGTAGTTATTGTAGTAGTAGTGTACTATTAGTAGCAGCAGTAGTAGTAATAGTAGAAATAGCAGTAGTAGCATCTGTTGGAGCAGCAGTAGTAGTAGTGGTAGTACTAGTAGTTGTAGTAGCTGTAGTAGAAGTTGCAGTAGTAGCATTAGTAGCAGTAGTAAAATCAGTGGCAGTAGCTATAGTTGTACTAGTAGTTGAAGTTGTACCAGTAGCAGTAGTAGTAGGAGGAGTAGTAGTAGCAAGAGTAGCAGTAGTAGAAGAAGTAGTATTAGGTGGAGTAGCAGTTGTACTAGTAATAATAGTAGTAGTAGCAGACATAGTAGAACTAGTAATTGGTGAAATATTAGAAGTTGCGATATGAGTACAACTAGTAGTAGTAGTAGCAGTAGTAAGAGAATTAGTAGTAGCAGCTGTAGGGGTAGTTGTAGTAGTGGTTGTAGTAGTAGCAATAGTAGCTAAAGCAACAGTTGTACTGGCAGAAGTAGAAGTAGTTGTAGTAGTATCAACGGTAGTATGAGCAGTAGTAGTAGTAGCTATAGTATTAGGAGCAATAGAAGTACTAGCTATAGCTGTAATAGTAGTAGTAGTAGCAATAGTAGTAGCAATTGTAGCGAAAGTAGTAGGAGTAGTAGTAGTATTAGTAATAATAATAATAATAATAGTAGCAGTAGAAATAGTAGTAGTGGTAGTAGTAATAGTAGTAGTAGATGTAGTCATAGTAATAGTAGTAGTAGTAGAAGCAGTAGGAGTCATAGTAGTAGTAGTAGCAGTGGTTGCAATAGTAATAGCGGTAGTAGTAGTAGGAGTAGTAGTAGTAGTAGTAGTAGTAGTCATTGTAATAGTAGTAGTAGTAGTGGCCTTAATCGCACTAGTAGTAGCAAAAGTAGTAGTACTATTAATAGTAGTTGTAGTAGGAGTTATAGTAGTACTAGTAGTATTAGTTGTAGTTGTAGTTGGAGTATTAGGAGTACTAGTAGAAGTAGTAATAGTAGGAGTAGTACTCATAGTAATAGTAGTAGTAGTAGTAGTAGTAGTAGAAGTAGAAGTAGTAGCAGTAGAAGTAGTAGTAGTAGTAGTAGTAATAGAAGTAGTAATAGTTGGAGTATTAAGAGTATTAGTAAAAGTAGTAGTGGTAGTTGTTGTTGTTGTAGTAGTAATAAAAGCAGTAGTTGTAGTAATAGTTGTAGTAGTAGTAGAAGTAGTTATAGTAGCAGTTGTAGTAATAGTCGTAATTGTAGTAGCCATAGCAATAGTAGTACTAGTAGCAGTAGTGGTGGTAGTAGTGACAGTAGTAGTCGTAGCAATAGTAACAGTAGTAGTAGTACATATAGTAGTAGTAGTAGTTCTTGTAGTACCTTAGTAGCAGTCGTAGTCGTAGTTATAGTAGTACAATTAGTAGTACCAGTAGTAGTAGTCATCATATTAAAATGAGTAACAATAGTGGTTCTGGTAGAAGTAGTATTAGTGGTGATGGGTGTTGTAGTAGTAGTAGTCGTAGTAGTAGTAGTAGTAAGAATAGTAAGAGTAATTATTGCAGGAGTAGTAGTAGTATGATACTGGTTAATTTAGTAGCAGTATAGTACTTGCAGCAGCTGCAGTAGTAGTAGAAGTTATAGTAGTAGTAGTAGTGGCAGCTGCAACAGTAGCAATAGTAGCAGTAGTAGTAGTAATAGTTGTAGCAGTAGTCATAGTAGTAGTCGTGGTAGCAGTAGCAGTAGTAGTAGTAGTTGTCATGGTAGCAGCAGCTATAGAAGTAGTAGAACTTGCAATAATAGTAATTGTAGTAATAGGGGTAGTAGTAGTAGTCGTAGCAGTAGCAGTAGTAGTCGTAATATCCGTAGTATTAGTTGCAGTAGTAGCAGTAATAGAAGTAGTAGTAGTAGTAGTAATAGTAGTGGTAGTAGGCGTAGTAGTTAGTGTAGTAGTACTAGTAGTAATAATAGTAGTTGTTATAGCAGAAGTAGTAGTAGTCATAGTAGTGGCAATAGTATTAGCTGTAGTAGTTGTAGCAAAAGTAGTAGTAGTAGTAGTAGTGGTAGGACTAGCAATAGAAGTAAGAGTAGTAGTTGTAATAGTAGTAATCGTAGTATTGGTAGTAGTAGTAGTGGTAGTAGTAGTAGAAGAGCCGTAGTAGTAGTAGAAGTTGCAACTGCAGTAGTAGTAGTAGTAGTTGTAGTAGCAGTAGCATTGGTAGAAGTAAGAATTGTTATAGTTGGAGTAGCAATAGTGGTACAAGTACTAGTAGTAGTAGTAATAGTCGGAGTGTTAGGAGGAGGAGGAGGAGGAGGAGTAATAGTAGTAGTAGAAGTAGCAGTAAGAGTACCCATAGTATTAGTAGTTGTAGTCGTGGTAGAAGTAGTAGTAGTGGTAGTAGTAGTAGTAGAAGTATTAGTAGTCGTAGTAGTAGTAGTGGTAGTAAAAGTAGTAGTATTAGTATTAGTAGCAGTAGCAGTAGAAGTAGAGCAATAGCAATAGTAGTAGTAGTGGTAGCAGTAGTGGTGGTAGTGGTAGTAGTAGTATTAGTAGTAGTAGTAGTATTCATAGTTGTAGTAGTAGTAGTATTAGTAGCAGTAGTAGTAGCAATAGTAGCAATAGCAATAGTAGTAGTAGTCATTGTAGTAGTAGAAGTAGTAGTAGCTGTAGCTATAGTAATAGTAGCAGTGGCAGTTGTAGTTGTAGCAACAGTAGCAATATTAGTAGTAGTAGCAATAGCAGTTGCTCCTATAGTAATAGTAGTAGTGCTTATAGTAGTAGTTATCGTGGTAGTAGAATTGGTACCAGTAGTTGTTCTAGTAGTGGTAGTATTAGTGGCGATAGGAGTTGTAGTCATAGTAGTAGTAGTATCAGTAGTAGTAGTAGCAGCATTAGTGGGAGAAGCAACAGTAGTCGTAGTAGGGGTAGTAGTAGTAGTAGTAGTAACAGCAGCAGCATTAGCAGCAGTAGTTGTAAGAGTAGTAGTAGTAGTAGCAGCAACAGTAATAGCATGCAACAGTAATAGCAACAGTAGTAGTAGTAGTGGTAGTAGTTGTAGTAGTGGTAGCAGCAACAGCAACAACAGTAGTAGTAGTAGCAGTCGTAATAACAGTAGTAGAAGTTGTAGTCACAATAGTTGTAGCAGTAGCAGTAGAAGTAGTAGTAGTAGTAGTAGTAGCAGGAATAGAAGTAGCAATGGTAACAATAAAATTAGTAGTAGTAGTAGTAGGAGCTGGAGTTGGAGTAGTAGTAGCGGTAACAACAACAGTAGTATAGTAGTTGTAGTTGTAGTAGTAGCAGCTGTCACTATTATAGTAGTTGTAGCAGCTGTAGTAGCATTAGTTGTAGTAGTAGGTGTAGTAGCAGTAGTAGTAGTAATAGTAGTAGCCATAGCAGAAGGAGCAACTGTACCAGTAGTAGCAGTACCAGCAGTAGGAGGAGTAACAGTAGTAGTATAGTAGTAGTAGTAGCAGTAGTAGCAGTAGCAGTAGTTGTAGCAGTAGTAGCAAAAGTAGCACAAGTAGTAGTATTAGTGGTAGTAGTAGTAGAAGTAGTATCAATAGTAGCTGCTGCTGGAACAGCTATAGTAGTAGTAGCAGTGACAGGAGTAGTAGTAGTAGTAATAGGAGTAGCAGTTGGAGAAGTAGTAGAAGTAGTAGCAGTAGTAGCAGTAATGGTAGTAGAAGTAGTAGTAGTAGTAGCAGCAGCAGCAGAGGTAGTAGTTGCAATAGTGGTAATAATAATAGTTGTAGAAGCAGTTACAGTAAAAGTAGTAGTTGTTGTAGCTGTATGAGGAGTAACAGTACTAGTAGTTGTCGTTGTTGTCTTAGTAGCAGCAGCAGTAGTTGTAGTAGTTGTAGTAGTAGTACAAGTAGTTGTGGTAGTAGCAGCAGCAGTAGCAGTAGTACTAGTAGTAGTAGTAGAAGCAATTGTTGTTATTGTATCAGTAGTTATAGTAATAGTAGTAATAGTAGTAGTAGTGGAAGTAGTAGTAGTAGGAGTAATACTAGGAGTAGCCGTAGAAGTAGTAGCAAAAGTAGCTATAATTGTTGTAGTAGTAGTAGTAGTAGAATTAGTACTAGTTGTTGTTGTAGTAGTAGTAGTAGTAGCTGTAGTAGCAGTAGCGATAGTAGTAAGAGCAGAAGCGCCATTCATAGTTCTAGTAATAGTAGTAGTAGGACTGGTTATTGTATTAGTAGTAGCAGTGTAGTGGTAGTAGTAGTTGTTGTAGTGGTAGTAGCAG
>RXID01021808.1:0-19076 GCA_005019695.1 Trichopus zeylanicus subsp. travancoricus
AGGAGCTCAGAACTCCTCATATACTGTCCATCCTGCTGAAGGAAGATGAAGAAGATGAAGAGGAAAGTGACGACGAAAGTTACTTTCATCAGCTCTGCAAAGAGGGGTTCCCTGAAGGAGAAGGAGAGATGGAATACCCAATCAGAGCCCCAAAGTGGGATGTATATCCCGACGAGGATGAAGATCCTCCTGAAGGCAGAAGGGACGTGCTTTCCCAACAACCAGATGAAGTCTAGGACACACTAGGGGAGCCTAGTGGGAGGTACGACTACTATGTCAAATACACTCCCCCGGAGTCATTCTACTATGGCCCCCCCGAACCAACTGGATGGGGAGACGAAGATGATGAGAAAGAACCTGATGAGGAGGAACCAGCCAACATACCTTCTGAGAGACATAAGGTAGAAGGTAACACTTGTCCCCCTCATAGTGCTAATGTTATTGCAGCAGGCATCGAAGAGGAAGTACCAGAGATGGAGTACCCTGCCCTGCGGAAACTAGCCCAAAGGCTATCTGAGAGGTTGTACACAAGTACACTAACCTCGGCAACCTCTCCGAGCGGGCCGTACATGCCCCCCACAGATGCTTCAATGGAACCAGGACCCCCAGGTTACCCACCAGCGGCCAACACGACTCCAGCAATATCCAGAATAACAACGGAGTCTGGGCAGCGGAACCCAGGAAGTTTCCAAAGAGGCTTCAACAATGAAAGGTGGACCCTACCGTCCGCGCAACAGAACGAAGGAGCCCTCTTGATAATACCCGAACAGCTCGGGCTATTTGAGGAAACATTTGCAAGATGGGAAACCATCACCAGGAACCATGTTGCCGCGCAAGGATTCACTGATGCGCGAGACAAGATTGAATACATGGAAAACCTCCTAGGGGAAACAGCCAGGCTTGCATGGGTGCAATGGCGTATGCTATATGGCACAGAATACCAAGCCATTATTACAGCCGGAGGAGGAAGGGATGGCACTCAAAACATCCTTTCCCAGATGAGAAGGGTCTTCTCATTGGAGGATCCAGCCCAAGGTTCAACATTGGCTCAAGACACGGCATACCGGGACTTGGAAAGACTTTCATGTACAAACATGAAAGATATCCTTTTATACATGAATGACTACCTCAGGTTAGCTACCAAAACCGGAAGGTTGTTTATAGGCACGGAGCTATCTGAGAAATTGTGGTTAAAAATGCCGGGAGACATTGGCCGAAGAATGAAGGCGGCCTTCGATCAGAGATATCCTGGAGTAGACATCGGGGTGATACCCAGGATACTATTCGCCTACAAATACTTGGAGGAGGAATGCAAAGACGCAGCATTCAAAAGATCCCTCAAGGATCTTTCCTTCTGCAGCAAGATCCCGATCCCAGGCTACTACACCACAGAAAAGAAGTACGGGGTCAGAAAGGCAAAGACATACAAAGGAAAGCCGCACGACACCCACGTGCGCATTGAGAGAAGGAAGCACCTTGTGCACAACAGACGTTGCAAGTGCTACCTCTACAGAGACATGGGGCATTTCGCCAGAGAATGCCCTAAAGACAGAAAGAACGTAAAACGGGTTTCCATCTTCGAGCAACTAGATGTTCCAGATAATTATGACTTAATATCTGTGCAGGAAGGAGAGGACCAGAGTGATGCAATATACAGCATCTCAGAAGGGGAGGATCCTCAGAACCTCCACAACTCCCTCCGCCCACTCATACAACATGAAGGCATATATGTCCTACAGGAACTCGAGGAAGGATGCCAACCGCAGAAAGAAGGGTGCACTAGGCATACCAACGGGCAAAGCTCCATTACCCCAACAACAAGTACTTCTCCCTTGGCACAAGAGGAGTACCCAGCAGAGCCCGTAGGAGAGGCGGTCCTAACCTCCGGAAGGGGCCCAGAGGAGAAACTACACTACCTCGCATTCAGGCTAGATGGAAAAACCTACCATCTTCATGATGAGGTACTACTGGCGCCCGAATCGATATATGAAAACCCCTATGTAATTATTATCAAGGGGATTTTCCAAAACAAAGGAGGACAGGTGTCCCTCATAGGACAATGGCTGTACCGCCCAAAGGAAGCACTCACAGAAGAAGGGAGTCCAAGAGAATCCAGGGATACAAGGAAACTTTTCTATAGTTTCCACACTGAGGTAGTCCCTGCAGAGAGCGTCATGCACAACTGTGTGGTTCACTACATCCCACAGGGTGAGCAAGTACCAAGGCGTACAGAATACTCGGGATTCATCATACAAGAGCTCTACGACCACACCAACCGAATTCTCAAAGACATAGCATGTGCAGAATATGACAAGGAGCAGCAATCTGAAATTAAGCTGCTTATCAAGAACACAAGGGAGCACCTGACAGGCTCCATGCAACTCAAATGGCTAAAGGCCTGCAACACAGAACCTACAGCCAGACGACGGTGGGCACCGACACCAACGCACCTGCGGATACTCAACAGCCTTTTCCGTCAAAGCGACAGGCCCCCTCGAAAGCAGCAAACACAGAACCTAACTTGGGCGCTCCGACTACATGGACCAATCTCTGAAGCCAACGTCCACAATTGGTTCTTGAACAAGAGAGCACGAGTCAAGCCGACGCAGGCAATACCTACCCTTGTCCCGTAGCAGACGGAGCATGGTGGGAAGTATAGCTACCACTGACCCGTAGCAGGCGGAGCGTGGTGGGAAGTATAGAAGCTAATACAGGAAAGTAGAATCCTGTTGTACAGTACAGTAGCAGCTAGAGCTATAAAATAAGAAGTCAAAGCCTACAAGAGGACGAGCCTAGCCAAAGGATGAGCTACCAGCCTATGACAGCGACGTCTTTTGGAGTCTTCTGTAAAGGCTATGCCTTAGGATATAAAGGCTACGCCTTAGGATAAGATATCTTTTGGAGTCTTTTGGAAAGGCTACGCCTTAGGATATAAAGGCTACGCCTAGGACAAGACTTCCCTTGGAGTCTTATGTAAAGGCTATAGGCCTACTCTAGTATAGGCTACTATTATGCTGATGTAAGCGCTTAGCTCATACCACCAGCTGATTGAAGCGCTTACATCACCGTGCCCTCTATATAAGGGCGACGCCTCCATTGTAAATGGATCTACGGAAAATATCCAAGTATCCAAGTATTGTAAGCAATCGTGTGAATTTAGCAATAAGAAGAATCCGAGAGTTTCTCCATATCTTCTCCTTATTTCTTGTTGCTACTTTCCTCCTTGAAAAAGAGCTTTCGCGACCTCGGACACTTCGGCGAGCATCGCCGGCGTTAGGAAGGTCGATTTCATGCCGTAATAGCAGTAGTAGTTGCAGAAGTAGGAGTAGCAGCAGGGTAATAGTGGTAGTTGCATCATAAGTAGTAGTTATAGTAGTTGTGGTAGTAGTAGTAGCAGCAACAACATTACTATTAGAAGTAGTAGTGCTAGTTGTAGTAGTAGTAGCTGTAAGAATAGTAGTAACAGAAGTAGTAGTAATACAAGAAGTAGTAGCAGTAGTGGTACTGGTAGCTACAGCAGTAGTAGCAATAGCAGTAGTGGTACTGGTAGCTGCACCAGTTGTAGCAGTAGCAGTAGTAGTAGGTGCAGTAGTTGTAGTAGATGTAGTGGTATTATTAGCTAAAATTATGGTTGTAAAAGTAGTAGGAGTAGTAGTAATAGTAGTAGCTATTGTAGTAGCAGCAGTAACAGTCATACTATTAGTTGGATGAGTAGTAGTGGTACTAGTACTTGTTGTTGTTGTAGTTTTAGTTGTTGTAGTAGTAGTAGTAGTAGAAGTTATACCCATAGTAGTAGTAGAAACTCCTTCTTGGAGTAGCTGTAGTAGTAGTAGGAGTAGTCATTGTAGCAGCAGCAACAGAGTAGTAGTAGCAGTTGTAGTCGAAGTACGGGTAGTAGCAGGAGGAGGAGTAGTAGTAGTACGAATAGTAGTAGTAGTAGTACTAGTAGTAGGAGCAGCAGCAGTAGTAGTGCCAGTTGTAGTACTAGTAGTTGTAGCAAGGATAGCAGTAGCAGTAGTTGTAGTAGTGGTAGTTGTCAAGGTAGTAGTAGTAGTAGGAGTGGAAGTTGTAGTAGTAGTAATAGTAGTAGGAATGGTGGTGGTGGTAGTAGTGGTGGTAGTAGTATTATTATTATTATTAGTAGTAGTAGTAGTAGTAGTAGTAGTAGTAGTAGTAGTAGTAGTAGTATTTGTAGTAGTAGTAGTAGTAGTAGTAGTAGTAGTAGTAGTAGTAGTAGTTGTTGTTGTTGTTGTTGTTGTTGTTCTTGTTGTTCTTGTTGTTGTTTTTGTACTAGTTGTAGGGGTAGCAGCAGCAATAGTAGTAGTAGTAGGAGGTGGAGGAGGAGTAGGAGTAAGAGTAGCAGTAGGACTTGGAGTAGGTGTAGCAGCAGCAGTAGTAGAAGTAGTGGTAGAAGTAGTAATACAAGTAGTAGTACAAGTAGTAGGTGTAGTAGTAGTACAAGTAGTAGGAGTAGCAGTAGCAGAAGTAGGAGTAGTAGAAGTAGTAGTAGTAGTAGTAGTCATCGTAGTTATTGTTGTAGTAGTAGTAATAGATGTGTTAGCAGTAGTAGTTGTAGTAGAAATAATAGTAGTAGTAGCAACCGCTATAGCAGAAGCAGCAATAGCCGCAAAAGTTATAGTAGGAGCAGCTGTAGCAATATTAGTAGTAGTAGTACAAGTAGGAGTTAAGAGTAGTAGTAGCAGTAGTAGTAGGAGTCAAAGTAGTAATTGTAGTAGTAGGTTTAGGAGTAGAAGTAGAAGCAGTCATTGTAGCAGGAGGAGTAGTAGTAGCAGTAGCAGTAATAGTAGTAGCAAAAGTAGTAGCAATAGTAATAGTAGTGGTAGTAATTATACAACAAAGAGTAGTAACAGTAGTAGTAGTCCAAGAAGTAGTAGTCATATTAGTAGTAGTAGGAGTTGGAGTAGGAGTAGTAGTAGGAGTTGTAGTAGTAGTAGTCCTAGGAGTAGTAGTAGTTGAGCGAATATGTGTATGAGTGGTAGTAGGCTTATGAGTTGCAGTAGTAGTTGTAGCATTAGCAGTAGTCGTAGTAAGCATAGTAGCAGTTGTAGTAATAGTGGTAGTACTAGTAATAGTAGTAGTTGTTGTAGTAGTAAGAGTAGTAGTAGCAGATGTTGTGGTAGCAATAGTGATTATAAAAGTAATAGTACTAACAATTGTAGAAGTACGAGAGTAGTAGTAGCAGAAATAGTAGAAGTAGTTGTTGAAATAGTCATAGCAATAGTAGTAGGAGTTGGAGTCGGAGTAGTAGTGGTGCTAGGTGAAGTAATAGTTGTAGTAGTACGAATATGAGTGTGAGTGGTACTAGGAGGAGGAGGAGGAGTAGTAGTAGCAGTAGCAGTTGTAGTAATATTGGTAGTAGTAGTAGTAATAGTATTAGTAGCAGTAATAGTTGTGGTAGTAATAGTAGTAGTAGTAGTAGTAATAATAAGTAGTAGTAGTAGTAATAATAAATAGTACTCGTAGTAATAATAGTAGTAGTAGTAGTAGTAGTAGTAGTAGTAGTAGTAGTAGTAGTAGTAGTAGTAGTAGTAGTAGTAGTAGTAGTAGTAGTAGAACTAGTAGTAGAAGCAGAAGTCGCAGTCATTGCAGCCGTAGTAGTAGCAGTCTCAGTAGTATTAGTTGGAGTAGTAGGTGTAGTATTAGCAGTAACAGTAGTAGTAGTAGTTGTTGTTATTGTAGTAGTAGTAGAAGTAATAGCCGTAGTAGCACAAGTAGCAGCGGTAGAAGTAGTTGTAGTAGTAGTAGTTGTTGTTGTAGTGGTAATAGTTGTAATAGCAGTAGCAGTAGTATCAATAGTAGTAGTAGTAGTTGCTACAGTACTAGTAGCGAAAGTAGTAGCAGTAGTAGTAGTAGTAGTCATAGTAGTAGTTGTAGTAGTAGTAGTAGTGGAAGTACTAGTTGTTGTAGTAGTAGCAGCAGTAGTAGTAGCAGAAGTAATATTAGCGGAAGTGGTAGCATTATTACTAGTTGTAGTAATAGTTGTAGTACTAGTAATAATAGTAGTAGTAGAAGTAGTATGAGTAGTAGTAGTAGCAGTAATCGTGTGGTATTAGTAGTTGCTGCAGTTGTAGTAGCCATAGTAGTAGTAGTAGTAATAATAATCATAGTTGTTATTATTGTAATAGTAGTTGTTGTTGTTTTAGTAGCCGTAGTTGTACAAATAGTAGTAGTAAAAGTAGTAGTCACAGTAGTAGTAGCATTAGCAACTATAGAAGTATTAGTAGTAGCAACAATAGTAGTTGTAGTACATGTAGTATCAACTGTAGCATTAGTAGCAGTAGTAGGAGTAGTCGCAATTGTAGCAATAGTACCAGCCACAGCAACCGTTGTAATAGTAATAGTATGTGTAGAAGTAGTAGAAGTAGTAGCAGTGGTAGTAGTAGTAGAGGTAGTAGTAGTTGTTGTTGTTATAGTACTAGTAATAGTAAGAGTAGCAGTAGTTGTAGTTGTAGTAGTAGTATTAGTAGCAGTTGTCATAGCAGTTGTAGTAGCTACAGTAATATTTATACTAGTAGTCGGAGGATTAGTAGTAGTAGTAGTTGTTGTTGTTGTAGCAGTTCTATTAGTAGTAGTAGTAGTAGAAGAAGTAATCGCCACAGTAGTAGTAAAAATAGTAGTAGGAGTAGCAGCAGCGGTAGTAGGAGTGGTAGTAGTAGTAGTAGGAGTAGTAGATGCAGTAGAAGTAGTAGTAGTAGTAGTAGCAGCTTCAATTGGAGTAGTAGTAGTACTACTATTACTGGTAGTAGTAGTAGCAGCAGCAGTAGTAGCAGCAGCAGCAGTAGAACTAGTAGTTGCAGTAATAGTAGTCATAGTAGTCACAGTAGTAGAAATAATAGTGGTAGCAGCAGCAGTAGTAGTAGAAGTAGTAGTTGCAGTAGTCGTGGTGGTGGTAGTGGTAGTAGTAGTTGTAGTGGTAGTAGAAGTAGTAGTAGTAGTGGTGGTGGTAGAAGTAGTAGTAGTAGTAGCAGTAGGAGTAGTATTAGCAGTTGTAGTATAAATTGTGGCAATAGTGCTAGTAGCAGTAGCAGTAGCAGCAGTATAGGTAGTAGTAGTAGTTATGGTAGTTGTAGTTGTAGAAGCAATAGTAGTAGTTGTAGCTGAAGTAGTTGTAGCAGTAGTGGTGCTACCTGTTGGAGTAGTAGGAGTAGAACTAGGAGGAACAGCAGTAGCAGTCGTAGTAGTTTTTGCAATAGAAGTAGAAGTGGTAGTAGTAGCAGTAGTAGCAATAGTAGTAGTAATAGTAGTAGCAGTAGTAATAGTAGTAGTAGTAGTAGTAATAGTAGTTGTTGTAGTATGAGTACTACGAGTACTAGTAGTAGTAGTAATATTAGTAGCAGTAGAAGCTATAACAGTAGTAGGAGTAGTAGTCGCAAAAGTAGTGACGGTAGTAGTAGTAGAAGTAGCAACAATAGTACTTGTGACAGTTGTACTAGTATCAGTAATAGTCGTAGTAGTAGTAGTTGTTGTTATTGTTGTAGTAGTAGTAGTAGCAGTGGCAGTAGCAGCAGCAGTAGGAGCCTAGTACTACTAGTAGTAGTAGTTATTGTTGTTGTTATTGTCATATTTGCAGTTGTCATTGTAGTATTATTAGTAGTAGTCGTAGTAGAAGTAGTAGTAGTAGTAGTAGTGGTAGTAGCAGTAACTGTAGCTGTAGTAGCAGTAGTAGAACCAGTAGGTTTAGTAATAGTAGTAGAAGTAGTAGTAGTTGTAGTAGTAGTAGTGGTAGTAGTAGTAGCACAAGTAGTAGTATGAGTTGCAGCAGCAGTAGTAGTAGTCGAAGAAGTAATAGTAGGAGTAGTAGTCATAGTAGTCGTAGTAGTAGTAGTGGTAGTTGTAGTAGTAGTTGTGGTAGTAGCGGTAGTAGTAGTAGTGGTGGGCGTAGTAGTAGTTGTTGTTGTTGTAGTCGCGTAGTAGTAGTAGTAGTCATTGTAGTAATTGTAGCAGTGGTAGTAGTAGTAGTAGACGAAGAAGCAGTAGTAGTTGCAATAGTAGTAGTCGTGATAGTAGCAGTTGTAGTAGTAGAAGTAGCAGTTCTAGGAGTAGAAATTATACTAGTATTTGTAGTTGTAGTAGTAGCATAGCAGTAGTAGTAGTAGTGGTAGTAACAGTAGTCATAGTAGAAGTAGTAGTAGTAGCAATCATTGTAGTGGTAGTGATAGTAGGAATATTAGTTGTTTCAAGAGGAATAGTAGTAGTAGTAGTAATAGTAGTAGTAGCAGTAGTAGTTGCAGAAGTAGTAGTAGTAGCGGTAGTAGTTGTAGTAGTCGAAGTAGTAGTAGCAGTGATAGTTTTAGTAGTAGGTGTAGTAGTAGTAGTTGTCATAGTAGCAGCAGTCGTAGCAGCAGCGGTAGTAGTAGTAGTTGTTGTTGTAGTAGTAGTTGTTGTTCTTGTTATTGTGGTAGTAGTAGTAATAGTAGTAGTAGCAGTAGTTGTCATAGTAGTAGTAGTAGTAGTAGTAATAGTAGCTGTTGAAGAAGTTGTAGTTGTAGTAATAGTAGTAGTTGAAGAAGTTGTAGTAATGGTAGTAGTAATATTAGTAGTAGCAGAAGTAGTAATAGTAGTAGAGTAGATGTAGCAGAAGTTGTAACAGTAGTATTAGTAGAAGTAGCAGCAGCAGTCATAGTAGTAGTAATAGTAGGAGTAGTAATAGTAGTAGTAGTGGTGGTAGTAGTAGTAGTAGCAAAAATAGTAGTAGCAGTTGCAGTAGTAGCAGCAGCAGTAGAACAGTAATAGTAGTAGAACTTACTGTTGTTGTTGTTGTTGTTATTTTATTTGCAGTTGTCATTGTAGTTGTAGTCGTAGTAGAGGTAGTTGTAGTAGTAGTTGTGGTGGTGGTAATAATAGTAGCAGTAGCAGTAGAAGTAGCAATAGAATCAGCAATTGTAGTAATAGTAGTACAAGTAGAAATAGTGGTAGCAGTAGTAGTAGTGGTCATAGTAGAAACAGTAGTGGTGCTAATAGCAACGGAAGTAGTAGTAGTAGTAGCAGTAGTAGTAGTAGTTTTCGTAGTAGTAATAGTAGTAGTAATAGTAGTCGTAGTAGTGATCGTAGCAGTAGTAGTCATAGTAGTAGTTATTGTCGTAGTTGTTGTTGTGGTAGTAGTTGTGGTTGTGGCAGCAGAAGAAGTAGTAATAATAGTAGCAGCAGTAGTAGTAGTCTTCATCATAATAATGGTAGTAGTCGTAGTAGCAATAGAAGAAGAAGAAGTAGTAGCAGCAACCGCAACAGTAGTAGTAGGAGTAGTAGTAGTAGTAGCAATAGTAGCAGTTGTAGTCATAGAAGTAGTACTAGTAGTTTTAGTTGTAATAGCAGTGTGGTAGTTGGAGCAATAGTAGTAGTTGAGGTTGTAATGGTAGTAGTAGTAGTAGTAGTAGAAGTAGTAGAAGACACAGTACAAGTAGGAATACTAGTAGTAGTAGTGGTAGCAGAAGTAGTAGTAGTAAAAGTAGTAGCTGAAGTAGTAGTAGTTGTAGTAGTCATAGTCGTACTAATAGTAATAGTTATATTAGTAGTTGCAGTAGTAGTAGTAGCAGTACTAGTTGTAGTTGGAGTAGTGGTTGTTGCAGTAGTAGCAGCAATAGCAGTAGCAGTAGTAGTAGTAGTAGTAGTAGAAGTAGCAGTAGTGATAGTTGTAGTAGTATTAGGACTAGAAGTAGTGCTGGCAGTAGTAGTTCTAGTGGTAGTGTAGTTACTGAAGCGATAGTTGTTGTGGTTAAGGTAGTAGCAATAATAGTTGTAGTAGTAGTTGTTGTAGAAGTAGTAGTAGTAGTAGTAATAGCAGTAATAGTTCTTATAGTAGTAGTGATAGTAGTAGTAGCAGTAGTTGTAGTAGTCGTAGTAGTAGAAGTAGTAGCAGTAATTGTAGTAGTCACAGTAGTAGAAGTAGCAGGAGTAGTTGTAGTAGAAGTAGTTGTTGTTGTTGTTGTTGTAATTGTATCAGGAGTAGTAGTAGTAGCTGTAGTAGTAGCAATAGTAGCAATGGCAATATCACTCCTAATATTACTACTATTACTACTATTACTACTACTACTACTACTACTCTCGCTCCTACAACTACTATGACTACTACAACTACTACTACCATTACTACTAATACTATTACTGCTGCTACTGCTTCAACTACTACTCCTACAACTACTTTTACTACTACTACTGTTACAATTATAACATCTACTACTACTACTGTTACGGATACTAGTACAACTACTACTACTACAACTGTTACAGATACTACTACTACTACTAGTACTACTATTACTACTACTCCTAGTGCTACACCTACTCCTAAACCGACTGCCACTACTACTCCTACTACTAGTATTTCTACTACTATTACTAATATTACTACTATGGCTACTACTACTGCTATTACTACAACTACTCCAAACACTTCTAGCACTACTACTGCTGCTATTAATACAGCTACTACTACTATTACTATAACTACTACTACAATTACTACTACTACTCCTAAACCGACTGCCACTTCTACTCCTACTACTATTATTACTGCTACTGCTACTAATACTCCTACCACTACTGCTACTAGTACTATTATTACTACTATTACTACTACTACTACTTGTCTTAAAACTCCTCCTGCTACTACTACTTCTGTTGTTGCTGCTGCTACTACTACTGCGACTACTACTACTACAATAACTACTACAACTGCAATTAACACTACTACTACTACAACAACAACAATAACAAATGCTACTATTACCACTATTATTACTACTGATACTACTGCTACTACTACAATAACAACAATTACTACTGCTACTTCTATTACTACAGTTATTACTCCTACTATTGCTACGACTAGTGCTGCTACTGCTACTGCTACTCTTGCTAGTACTACACCTACTACTCTTGCTACTACTTCTATTTCTACTCCTACTACTCCTACTACTACTCCTCCTCCAGCTACCCCTACTCCTACACCAACTCCTATTACAACTATTACTACAGTAGTACCACTACTAGTACTACTTCTACTGCTACTACTACATCTAGTACAACTACTTCTAATACTTCAAGTACTTTGACTACTGCTACTAGTACTACAACTACTCATACACCAACTCCTACTAAAACAATGGCTACTCGTACTACTACTACTTGTACTATTACTAGAATAATTACCAGTACAACTACTTGTAACGCTACTGCTACTTTTACTTCAGCTACTAGTACTACTACTACTACTATTGCTGCAGCTACAACTACTTATGCTACCACTGCTTGTGTTGCTACTACTTCTGCTACTATATAACTAGAAGAACTTATATTGCTGCTGCTACTGTGGCTACAACTCCTCCTACTACAACTACTCTTGCTTCTATGACTACTACTACTAATACTTCAACTACTACTACTACTACTACAACAACAACAACAACAACAACTACTACTACTACCACTACTATTGCTACTCCGACTACTGCAACTACTACAACTGGTACTACTACACCTATTACTACAAATACTACTACAACAATAACAACAACTACTACTAGTACTAGTACTATTACTGCTACTACTGCTCAAAGTACTCCTAATCCTAAAACTCATACTTTTACTACTACTAATACTACTTGTACTACTACTCCTAGCACTCCTACTACGACTACTAAAGCTGCTACTGCTGCTATTCCAACTACTACTAATACTGCTACTACTACTACTACTGCTACTACTACTATAACTACTACTGCTCTACTACTACTACTACGACGACTACAATTACGGATGTTGCTACTACTACTACTACCACTACTACCACTACAACAACAACTACTACTAGTATTCCAATTCCTACTACTACTACTACTACTTCTACTACTTCTGCCCCTACTACTACTATTATTTGTACTACTACTACTACTAAAACTACTACTACTACTATTATTACTACTACTATGCCACTACTACTGCTATTATTACAACTAAGACTACAACTAATACTACTACTAATACTACTATTAGTACTGTTGCTGCTATTGCTTTTATTACTACTATTACTGCTACTACTACTTCGACTAAGACTACTATTACATTACTACTAGTACAACTGCTACTACGGCTACTACTTTCACTACTTCTACTCTACTACTACTATGAATATTTCTACTACTACTAATAATACTCCCACTACTACTACTGCGACTACTTCTACTACTACTACTACTACAACAATTCTTACTCCCACTCAGGCTACTACTATTGCTACTGCTAGTACTACTGTTACTAGTACTACTACTACTAATACTATTGCTACTGCTGCTACTATTTTTGTTGTAGCTGCTGCTATTACTACTACCACCACTAGTACTACTACTCCAGCTACTATAACTACTGCTACTTCTTCTACTGCTATTTTTCTCCTGTTACTACTACTACTACTACTACTACTACTACTACTACTATTATTACTACTAGTACTAGTACTACTACTACTACTACTACTACTACTACTAGTACTGCTACTACTACTACTACTATTGCTACTATTACTACTACTACTACTACTACTACTACTACTACTACTCCAGATATTAGGACTAATACTACCACTTCCACCTTTTGTACAACTGCTACTACTACTACTATGATTTCTATCTACTAGTATTACTACTACTGCTACCATAGTTGTAACTATAACTCCCACCTTTTGTACAACTGCTACTACTACTACTGCTCCGATTTCTATCTACTAATATTACTACTACTGCTGCCACTACTGCAACTACTACTATGATGACTACTACTGCTACTACTACACAATAACTACTATAACAACTACTACCACTACTACTTGAACTACTTTTCACAAAGTACTACTAATATTACAACTACCACTACTATTACTACTAATACTACTACTAGTACCACTACAACTACTACTCCTACTACTACTCCTACTACTACTCCTACTACTACTATTACTAATACAGCTACTATTACTACTACTTTGACTATTACTTCCACTTCTGCTACTAACGCTACTACTACGACAACTTCTACTGCCACTACTACCATAACTAACCCTGCTACTACATGTTTGACTACAACTACTACTACAAGTACTACTTGTATTACAACTACTATAGCTTTGACTACTACTACCATTACTACTATGTCACCTGCTCCTACTACTACTTAGACAACTACGGCTACTTCTCCTACTACTACAACTACTATAGCTTGGACTACTACTCCTACTGCTACTACTCCATCTACTACTACAATTAGTACTACTGACTACAACTGCTACAACTACAACTACTACAACAACAACAACTACTACCACCACTCCTCTACTACTTCTATTACTACAACTGCTACTCCTACTCATTTTACCATCACCACTATTGCTACTATTGCTCTAGCTCCTACTACTACTACTATTACTACTACTGCTGCTGCTGCTCCAGCTTCTATTACTACTACTACTGTTGTTGCTACCACTACTGCTATTGCCACTACTACTACAACTACTACTCCTACTACTTCACCTATTACTACTACTAGTGCAACAAATATTACTATTGCTTCTATTACTATTACTACTACTACTACTACTATTACTACCACTACAACCACTGCTGCTATTGCTTCTACAACTACTACAACTACTACTACTATTGTTGCTGCTGTTGCTAATACTACTACTAACACTACTACTACTCCTACTACTACTGTGACTACTACTACAACTGCTGCTACTACTAGTACTATACTGCTATTATTATTATTATTATTATTACTACTACTACTGCTGCTACTACTGCTACTACAACGACTACTACTACTACTACTATTACTACTACTAATGCTACTACTACTACTGTCACTACTGCTTCAGCTACAACTTCTACTATTGCTGTTGCTGCTTCTCTTACAACTATGACTACTATTGCTACCGCTATAGCTATTGGTACTATAAGTACTACTACTAATACTACTACAACTACTACTTCTACTGCTACAGCTGCTCGTACTGCTACTACTGCTACACCAACAACTTCTTCTTCTTCTTCTTCTTCTACTACTACTACTACTACTACTGCTCCTCCTACTACTACTCCTCCTACTGCTATTGCTACAACTCCTGCTGCTACTACTACCGCTATTACTACTTCTATTCCTACTACTACCATTGCTACAACTACAACAGATACTACTACAATTCCTACTACAACTTTTATTAGTATTGCTACTACTACTCCTATTACTACTTGTAATACAACTACTGCTACTACTACAACAACTACGACTACTACTACTATTGCTGCTATGACTACTAGTACTACCAATACTACTACCACAACTATTATAATTGTTGTTGTTGCTGCTGCCACTACTGCTACTGTAACAACTATTGCAACTATACAGCTACTGCTTCTACGATTACTACTACTACTACCACTGCTTCTCCTTCTACTACTATAATAGCTACTACCACTACTACGGTAACTACCACTTCCACGACAACTACAACAACAACAACTACTACTACAACAACTTCCGTTGGTACCACTACTACAACTACAACTATTGTTGCTGCTGCTACTCCTGCTTCTATAACTACTGCTCATACTACTACGGTTGCTGCAACTATCATTGCTACTACTGTGGCAAATGCAACTACTACTGCTACCACTACTACAATTACCAGTATAACAATAACAACAACAACTACTACAACAACTAATACTACTACCACAACTATTGTTACTGCTGCTGCTACTGCTACTACTACTACTACTACTACCACCACTACTGCTAGTACACTGCTACTACACTGCTACTACCACTACTTCTTCTACTACTGCTACTACTGCTACTACCACTACTGCTGCCGCTACAACCACTACTGCCACAGCTACAACTTCCACTACACTACCACAATAACTACTACTACAACTACTACAACTATTGTTTTTGCTACAACTACTACTACTTCTAATACTACTACGGCTGCGACAACTACAACTGCTTCTACTATGGAAAATGCTACAACTACTGCTACTACTGCTACTACTACAACTATTACTAGTACAACAATAATAACAACTACTACTTCTACTACTACTATAGCTTTTATTACTACCGCCACTACTACTATTGCAAATTTTACTACAACTACGTCTGCTACTACTTCTACTCCTACTACTGTCACTTCTACTAATTCTACTGTGACTACTGCTATAACTAATTCTGCTACTAGTTATTCAACTACTAAGGCCTCTACTACTACTACTACAACTACTAATACTTCTACTACTATGACTAGAACTACTACTACAATTACTAACACTACTGCCACCCAGTAATACAACTACTGTTGTTGTTGTTACTGTTGCTGCTACTACTGCTGCTGCAGCTAGAACTACTACTACTACTACTACTACTACTATTCCTTCAACTGCTGTTGCTACTACTACTCCTACCAAAAATATTACTACTCCTATTACTGCAACTACTGCTACTTCTACTATCACTACTCCTACTACTACTGCTACTGCTAATACTACCACTACTACAATGACTACTACTACTACAACTACTGCTGCTACTATAGCTACTGCTTGTACTACTATTGCTGCTACTATAACTACTTCTATTACTACTAAGACTTCTGCTACTATGACAACTATTGAGGCAACTACTACTACCACTACTATTGCTGCTATAACTCATGCTACTACTGCTATTGCGGTTACAACTACTACAACTACTACTGCTATTACCGCTACTACTGCTACAACTGCTACTTCTAATACTATTACTACTACTAGTGTTGCTACTTCTACTACGAACGCTACGACTACTACTACTTATACTGCTACTACAACTCTTATTACTACTACTACTATTTCTACTACTGCTGCTACTACTGCTGCACTAATGCTACTACTTCTACTTCTACTACTTACAACAACAACTACTACTAATACTACTACTACTTCTACTAATACTACCACAACTGCTATTTATACTACTACAATTTCTCCTACTACAACTGCTACTGCCACTATTGCCCCTACTACTATTACAACTACTATTACTTCTACTACTACCAATATTATAGCTGCTGCTACTACTACTACTTCCAATACTACTAATATTAATACTACTACTACTCCTGCAACTACTACTATGACCACTACTACTGTTACTACTACAGCTACTTCGGGTACTGCTACCACTAGTAAAACTACTACTACTACTACTACTACTATAATTACCACTAGTACTACTACTTCTACCATTGCTACTTATTTTACTACTTCCACTACTTCTATGACTTCTGCTACTACTACTGCTACTTCTTCTACTACTGCAACTACTGCTACAACGTCTACTACTACTACCACTACTGCTATACCAGCTTCTACTACTGCTACTACAACTACAACCACTATTGCTACCACTTCTACTACTGCCACAGCTGCAACTACAATAGGTGCCACTACTACTATAGCTACTACAACTACTTATGCTAGTACAGCTGCTACTGCTACCACTACTACTACAACAACTACTATTACTACCATTACAGCTACTAATATTACTATTACTATAACTACTACTACTAGTACAGTTGCTACAACTAAAATTGCAGCTACTGCTACTACTACTACTACTTCTCCTTCTACTATAGCTACTGCCACTACTACTCCTACTACAACTTATGGTGCTACTATTACTTCTACTACTACTACTATGACTACTTCTACTACTGCTTCTTCTACTACTACAATTGCTGCTACTGCTACTACCGCTACTGCCATTACTACTCCTACTACGACTACTGCTGCTACTACTTCTCCTACTCCTACTACTACTACTGCTGCTACACAACAACTTCTACTACTACAACTACTTCTTCTACAACTACTACTGCTACTTCTACTGCCACTACTACTACAACCACTAGTAGTATTGCAACTATTGCTGCTACTGCTACAACTACAACTACTATAGCTACTAATACTAATTCTACTAATGCAAAGCCTACTGCAACTGCTTTTTCTATTACTTCTACAATAACTACTACTATTGTTTCTTCTGCTAGCACTGCTATGACTAATACTATTATTGCTACTACTACTACTACAATAGCTACGATTGCTACTACCACAACTACTTTTACTACTACTACTACTATAGCTATTATGGCTATAGCTACTCCTACTAATTTTTCTTCTACTGCTACTACAGCTACAACTATTGCTACTAACACTACTAGTAGAACGATTACTTGTACGGTAACCTACGACTACTGCTACTGCTATGACTGCTACTACAACTAATACTACTTCTCCTACAAACTACTACTACTAGTACTCCTACTACTACTTCTGCTACTACTACTACTTCTACTACTGCCACCTTAACTACTGCTACTACTACTACTACTACTACTACTACTACTACAACAACAACAACTACTACTACTACTACTTCTACTACTACTACTGCTACTTCTACTACTACTACTATTGCTACTACTTCTAGTACTGCTACTACTAGTATAACTACTACTACTACTACTACTAATTTTACTACTATTACTACTGCAACTACTTCTACTACTACTACTGCTGCTGCTATGATGATTACTACAAGTACTACTATAGCTGGTGTAGCTATTACTGCTACGTTTACAACTACAACTTTTGCTGCTACCACTTCTACCACTACTACTGCAACAACATCTACTACTAGTACTACTACTACTACCACTGCTACTACTACTACTACTACAACTTCTGCGACTACTACTACTTCTACTACTACTGCTACCACGACTTCTGCTACTACTTGTACTACTAATACTATAATTACTACTACTACTACTTGTAGAACTACAACTACTACTTCCTCTACCACTACTAGTGCTACTACTACTAGAACTGCTACTATGGCTACTACTACTACTACCACTACTAGTAATTCTACTCTCGCTACTACTGCTACTACTTGTACTACTACTACTGCTACTACCGCGACTGCTGCTACTGGTACTACCATTAATGTTTCTACTATTGCTACTATTGCTACTATAGCTACGATTGCTGATACTACTGTTATCGCTACTGCTGCTACTACTACTTCTACTGCATTTACTGCTACTAAAACTACAACTTTTGATACTGCTGCAATTGCAACTACTACTACGTCTGCTAACACAACAATTGATACGGTTGCTACTACTACTACTACTACTATGACTATTGTTACAATAGCTGGCAAACTATTATTGCTGCGACTACTCTTTCTACTACTACTACTATTGCTACAACTACTATTAATGCTACTACTACTACTACTTCTACTACTACTACTACTACATCAACTATCACAACTAGTGGTATGACTAGGAGTACTACAACTATCGCTACTACTGCTGCTGCTACTACTACTACTACAACTACAACTAATTCTGCTACTACTACTGCTACTACTTCTACTACTGCTACTGCCAGTACTGCTACTATTTCTACTTCTACTACCATCAAAATTTCTACTACTGTTACTACTACTCCTACTGCTATGATTGCTACTACTACTACTACAGCTGCTACTACTACTACTACTACTTATACTGCATCTATTGCTACTACTACAACTTCTAATACTACTACAACTGCAACTAGAACTACAACCATTGATGCAACAACTGCTATGGCTGCTACCACTACTACTAGTATGACTGTTGTTGCTACTGCTGGCATACTACTATGACTACAACTACAATTTTGACTACTACTACTATTACTATTGCTACTACGACCATTACTACTACTTCTACTATGTCTTCTACTACAGCTGCTACTTCGACTGATGCTACTACTACTACTACTATTACTGCTACTGCTGCTACTGCTATTACTACTGCAACTACCGTGACTATGGCTACTACTACTACTGCTACTGTTGATACTTCTACTACTATAGCTACTATGACTCTTGCAGATACTACTATAGTTTTTACTGCTATTCAATAATGATTACTGCTACTACTGCTACTATTGCTACTA
>RXID01021809.1:0-114411 GCA_005019695.1 Trichopus zeylanicus subsp. travancoricus
TACTATAATTGCTACTATTACTACTCCTACTACTATTATTACTACTGCTATTAATACTAAGACTACTACTACTACAACAACAACAACTACTACACCTAATAATAGCACTCTTCCAACTTCTACAATGCTAGTACTACTACCCCTACCACTACTACTACTACTACCCCAAACACTACAACAACTTCTACGCTCAGTCCTCCAACTACTACTACTACTGCTCCTACGACTGCTACTTCTACTACTATTATGACTACTCCTACTGCTACTACTACTCCTACTACTACTACTACAACAACTACTACTACTACTACAAGTCGTACTAATACTACTAGTCCAAACACTCCTAGTACTACTCCTACTGCAACAGCTGCTACTACTGGAACTACTACTATTATTATTACTGCTACTACTAATACTTCTGCTTCTATTACAACTACTGCAACTGCTACTACTACTATGACTACAGCTCCGACTACGACTACAACTCCTTCTACTATCGCTATTTCTATTGCTACAGCTATGACTGCTGCTATTATTGCTTCTACTATTGCTATTGCAACAACTTCTCCTTCGACTACTGCCACTAATACTACTCCAACTACTACTATAACCACTGCTACCACTTCTACTAGTACTCCTGCTAATACTACTACTACTATTACTATTCTTACAACTAAAACTGCTGCGACCAATACTACTGCAACTTCTGCTACCACCACTACTACCCTACAGCTACTACTACTACAACCTGAACTGATACTACTGATACTCCTACTACTTCTTCTACTACTTCTGCTACTACTATTGCTGCAACTCCTACTACTTCTACTACTGCTGCTACTATTATTACTGTTACTACTTCTATTACTTCTATACTTTTCCGACTACTACAACTATTACTACTACTGCTACTACTACTACTGCTACTACTGCAACTGCTGCTACTACTATTACTACTACTACTACAACTACTACTACTACTACTACCACCACCACCACCACCACCACTACTACTACTACCACTACTACTACTACTACTACCACCACCACCACCACTACTACTACTACCACTACCACTACTACTATTTCTACTACTACTGCTGCTGCTGCTACTACTACTGCTGCTGCTGCTGCTACTACTACTACTACTACTACTACTACTACTACTACTACTACTACTACTACTACTACTACTACTACTACTATTACTATTGCGTCTACTACTATTGCTATTGCTACTACAGCAACTACTATTACTACAAGTACTACTTCAACGACTACTACGACTGCTACGACTACTACTTCTATTACCACTACTACTACTATTACTACTACTAGGACTAGTACTACTATGACTACTACAACTACTACTAGTATTTAAACTACTACTACTAGTACTACCACCACTTCTTCGTCATTGCTACTTTTGCTACTATGACTACCGCTATGCCTACTACTACGGCTACAATAACTACAACTACTAGAACTATTACTACGACTACGACTACTGCGACATCTGCTACCACTGCTACTTCTACTAGTACTAAAACAACTACTACTTCTACTTCAACTATTGCTGCTGCTTCTACTGCAACGTCTCCTACTCCAACTACTACTACTAGTACTACTGCTACTTCTTCTACCACTACCATTACTATACAACTAATGCTACTAACACCACTGCTACTACTATTACTAGTACTACAGTTAGAACTGCTACTACTAGTAGTAGTAGTAGTACTACTACTACTACTATTGTTTCCGCTACTACCACTACTACTGCCAGTACTACAACAACTATTACGACCTCTATTGATACTTTTAGAACTGCTACGACTACTGCGACTATTGCTACTAGTACTGCTGCAACTACTACTACTACTCTACTACTACTACTATTTCTGCTACTACTGCTTCTACTGCTACCGGTACTGCTAATGCTATTAGTGCAACTATTGCTAATACTACTCCTGCTACTGCTACTACATCAACAACAGCTACTATTCCTACAACTACTCCTGCTACCAAAACTACTACTACTACTACTTACACTACTATTACCACTATTGTTGCAACTGCTACTGCCACAACAACAACAACTACTACTTCTACTACTGCTACTGCTGCTACAATTACTATTGCTACTGCAACTGATAGTTATGCAACTACTACCATTTATATTACTGCCACAACTGCTCCAATTGCCACTACTATTATTACTAATACTGCCACTACAATTGCCACCAATGCTACTATGACTTCTAGTACTACTACTACAACTACTACTACTGCTGCTACTGCTACTACAAGTACTTCTCCAACTACTACTACAACAACTATAGCTACAACTACCATTACAACTGCTACTATTATTGATACTACTAATACTACTGCTGCTGCTCTTACTACTAGTATAACTACTACTGCTTCTACTATTACTGTTACTGCTACTACTACTGCTACTGTGGCAACTACTACTACTACAACTAGTACTACTCCTTCTGCTAATACTACTATTACTACTAATACTACTACAACTACTACTACTGCAATTACTACTACTACTACTGCTACTACTACTACTACAACTACAACTACTTCTACTATTACTTCTACTTTACTGCTACTACAACTACTACTATTACCACAACGAGTCCTACTACTACTATTAAGGCTATTATAGCAACTTCTGTCACTACCACTACTATTACAATTGTTACTACTATTGCAACCACTGCTACTACTACTACCACTACTATTACTACTACTACTACTCCTACTACTGCTGCTCTTAATACTACTAATTCTCCTACTGCTATTGCTACTACTACAGCTACTACTAGTACTGCTACGGCCGATACTACTGCTGCTACAACTACCACTACTACTACTAGCACTACTAGCTTTAGTACTTCCACTACTTCGCCAACTATTACTACGGTTGCTACCATTACTATTGCTACAACTACTGCTACAACTGCTACCACAACAACTATTACTAATATTACTTCTACTACTGCCACTACTGCCACTACCACTAGTCCATCTACTACTATTGGCACTACCACTTTTGCTACTACTGCTCTTACTACTAGTACTACTAGTACTACTACTACTACTATTACTACTACTACTAATACTACTACAACAACTACTACTACTACTATTGCTACTACTACTCCAACAGATGCTAGTACTACTACTGCTACTACTATTGCTACTACTACTCCTACTATTACTACTACTACTTCTACTACTTTAACAACTTCTACTTCTACTTATACTGCTACTGTTGCTACTATCGCTACAACTACCAATAATACTACTACTACTACTACTACTACTATAGATACTACTTCTGCAACTACTACTACTGCTACAACTAATGGAACTACTGCTGCTGCTGTTGCTACTAGTACTAATCCAAATACTACTACTACTATTAATACAACTACAACTACCAATACTACTACTACTACTAAAAGTACTCCCACAGCTACTGCAACTACAACAACAACAACTCCTACTACTGCGACTGTTGCAACATATACAAGTACTACTGCTGCTACTGTTATTACTACAACTACTACCACCACTACTGCTACTACCACTTCTACTACTACTGTTGCTACTACAACAACTACAAATAGTATAATAACTATTGCTATTGTTGTTGTTGTTGCTACTACTACTACCACTACTGCTATTGTTACTACTACTACTAATGCTACTACTATTGTTGCTATTGCTGCTACTTCTATTGCTACTACTACTACTGTTGGTGCTCCTGATCCTACAATAACTACTCCTACTACCTATCCTGGGACTACTACTACTCCTACTACTACTACTGCTGCTTCTGCAACTACTTCTATTTTTATTACTACTACTACTACTACTGCTGCTCCTACTACTACAGCTGTTGCTAATATTACTAATAGTACTATAGTACTACTAGTTCGATGACTTCTCATACAACTACTACTAATGCTACTACTACTAGTAGTAGTGCTACTACAACTACTAATACTATTACTACTACTGCAGTAGCTACTGCTACTACTACTACAGCTATAGCAACTGTAGCTGCTCCTTCTGCTTCTAAGACTACTATAACAACTACAACTTCTGCTATTACTACAGCTACTACAACTGCTACTGCAACTGTCACTACTACTACTTCTACTACTACTACTCCTGCTACTTCTTCAACTATTGCTGCGGCTTCCACCAAAACTATTGTTGCTACTGTTACTGCTGCTGCTGCGGCAACTACCACTACTATTACTACTAATAATACCGCTGCTAATACTACCACAGCTACTGCAGTTGCTGCTATTGCTACTATGATTGCTGCCACTACCACCACTACTACTACTTCTGCCACTTTTGCTACTACTACTACAACTACTGCTGCTACTGCTACAAGTGCTACTAGTGCCACTACTACTACTACTACTATTACAACTACTACTATTGCTGCTGCTACTACTACAACTACTACTGCTACAACTACTGGTACTATTGTTGTTGCCACTACTACTACAACTACTACTACTACTATTACTACTACTGCTACTGCTACTACTAATGTTGCTGCTACTACTGTTGCTACTACTACTACTACTTACTACAACTACAGCTACTGCTGCCGCTTCTACTGCTCCTACTACTACTACTCCTACTACCTATCCTGCTACTACTACTACTGCTACTACTGCTGCTGTGCCTCTTCTATTACTATTTCTAGTACTACTGCTGCTGCTGCTGCTACTCCTACTACGACTTTTCCTACTACTACGACTAATGCTACTACTACTACTAATACTAGTATTACAACTAGCACTAATACTACTATTACTACTACAGTTGCTGTTGCTGCTAAAACTACTTCTACTATAATAATAACTATTGCTACTACGGTTATTGCTACAACGATTGCTACTACTGCTCCTACTACAACTACTGCTACTACTACTACTATGACTGCTACCAATACTATTACTACAACTTCTACTACTACAACTACAAATACTACTTTTGCTACTACTACTACTTCTGTTGTTGCTACTGCTTCTGTTGTTGCTACTGCTACTACTACAACTACTACTTCTCCTACTACTTCTTTTCCTACTACTACTACTACTGCAACAATACTGCTACTGCGTCTACACGGACTACTACTACTACTTCCACTACAACTACCACTGCTATTACAAGGGCACTACTGCTATTACTTTCAGAACAACTACTATTAATACTAATGCTTCTCTACTACTGCAACTAATGCTACTGCTATTATCACTGCAGATACAACATCTACAACCACTACTACGACTACTACTACTTCTTCTGCTACTACTGCTACTCCTACTACTACTACTATTACTACTACTATTATTGCTACTGCTACTACTACTATTACTACTACAACTTTGACTACTACTACTGCGATAACTACAACTACTACCACTACTAATACTACTACTTTTCCCATAATAACAACTAATACTCCTCCGACGACTATGACTGTTGCTACAACTAATCTAATTGCTACTACTACTACTACTACAACCATTATAAGCACTACTAATGCTACTGCTACTACTACTGCTACAATTACTTCTAATACTACTATTGCTACTAAAACTACTACAGTGACTACTACTACTGCTACTACAACACTACTATTGCGGCTGTTGAGACCACCACTAGTGCTACTACAACTACAGTTGCTATGACTACGGCTACTAATATTGTTGCTACACTTACGACTATTACTACTATTGTTGCTACTACTGGTACTACTAGTACAACTAGTAATGCTAGTACTACTACAACTACAACGACAACAACAACAACAACAACTACTACTACTACCACCACTACTACTATTACTGCTACGACCAGTACAACTACTTCTATTAATATTACTAATACTACTACCCATACAACTACTATTATTGCAAATAGTACAACTATTACTACTACTACTACAACTACTACTGTCACTACTACTAATACTACCACCACAATTGCTGCTACTACTTCTACTTCTATAGCTATTTCATCTACTACTCCTACTACGAAGGCTATTTCTACCACTACAGCTGCTGCTGCTGCTACTTTTACTACTACTAAGACTATGACTACTATTACTAATGCTGCTACTACTACTACTATTGCTAATACTACTACTATTCCAACTGCTACAACAACTACTACTACTTCTCCTACAACAATAAGAACAACAATAACTCCTACTACTCCTACTCCAATTACTACTCCTATGACTACTACTACTACTACAATTAGAATTACTACTAATGCTACTACTACTACTACTGCTACTACTACTACTACTACTACTACTACTACTACTTCTGCTGCTGCTACTACTACTACTCCTACTACTGCTACTACTACTACTACCGCAACTACTACTACTAATTTTCCTACTACTACTCCCACGACTACTACTACTAATTCTCCTACTACTAATTTTACAACTACGACTGCTACTACTGCTACTATGACTACTGCTTCCACTATTATTACTACTACTACTACTATTTCTATTACCATTACTACTACCACTAGAACTACTGCTCCTACTAATGCTACAACTACTCATACAACTTCTACAGCTATTGCAACTGCTCCTTCTACGATTACTACTACTACTACTACTAGTACTACTACTACTACAACGACAACTACTACTACTCCTATTGCTGCTACTACTACTATTGCAACTACTTCTACAACTACTACTCCTATTCCTGCTACAACTACTACTACTATAACTATTACTACTACTTCTACTGCTGCTGCTTCTACTACTACTACTCCTGATACTGCTACTGGCACTACTTCTACTACTACTACTATGACTGCTACTATTACTATTACTGCCACTATAACCACTACAACTACTACTCTTGCTACTACAACTACTATTCCCACTACAACTTCTGCTAATAGCACTACTACAACCACAACCACTGCTACATCTACTACTACTACAACTACTACAATGACCACTACTCCTTTTGCTATAGCTACTACTACTGTTGTAAAAACATCTATTTCTACTGTTACTACTACTACTACAATGGCTACTACTACTACTACTGCAACAATTACTACTTATACTACTCCTGCTACTACTAGAATGGCTACTACTACTAATTTTACTAATACTACTATGACTACTACTACAATAACTACTACTATAACAACAACTACTACTACTTCTACTACAACAACAACTACTACTACTACAGCGAAAACTAGTACTATATACTACCTCAACGACTACAACTACTGCTTCTTCAACTACACTACTACTGCTACTCCTACAACTACTACTACTACTTCTACTACAATAACTACTCCTGCTACTTCTTCTACTACAACTACTACGGCTACTATTACAACTGGCACTACTACGACTACTTCTACTACTACTACTACAACAACTATTACTGCTACTACCGTTGCGACTACTACAACTACTACTACTGGTATTACTACTTCTACTACTACTACTATTACTACTGCTACTAGTACTCCTATTGCTACTAGTACAACTCCTCCTACTACTACTACAACTTCTACTACTACTACTACTCCTATTGCTGCTACTACTACTGCTACTACTCCTCTAGCTACTACTGCTACTACTGTTACTACTACTACTACAACTACTACTACTTCTACTACTACTATTGCTACTATTATCTTTACTACTACTACTGCTGCTCCAACTACTACATAACTACTACAACTATAGCTACTAGTACTACTACTGAAGCTATGCCTACTACTACGCCTGCTGTTACAGCAACGACAACTACTACTACTTCTACTACAACTACTTCTACAATAACAACTACTACTAATAGTACTACTATGACTCCTATAAATACAACAACAACAACAACTACTACTACTACCACAGTACTATGCTACTAATGTTGCTACTACTGCAACTGCTACGGCTATTACAAGTAATAATACTAGTAATACTACTACTGCTACTACTTTTAGTATCGCTACTATTAGTACTATTACTACTACTTCTAGTACTCCTAGTACTCCTACTACAACTGCTAGTATTACTACTACTACTACTACAACTCCTTCAACTACTACAACTACTCAACTCCTACTACTACTATAACTAGTTCTAATACTACTACTACTAATATTCCTACTACTAGTACTACTACTACTACTACTACCACTACTAATATTCCTTTTACTACTACTACTACTACTACTACTACTACTACTACTACTACTACTACCACTACTATTACTACTACTACTGTTGCTTCTAGTAATACAACTGCTGCTGCTGCTGCTGCAACAACTACTACTACTACAACTACTATGGCGATAACTACTATTGCTACTACTACTGCTACTGCTGTTGTTGCTACTTCTACTACTGCTACTATTACTGCTACTACTATTGTGGCAACTACTACAACGACTACTATTACTACTACTGCTGCTCTTGCTACAACTACTTCTACTACTGCTACTACTCCTGCTACTACTACTGCTACTACTACTACTTCTGCTACTACTAATACTACTATTGTTGCTACTATAGCTGCTGCTGGTAGTACTACTACAACTACCAATGCTACAACTTCGGGTACTATAGTGGCTATTAATACTACTACATCTACTACAACTAGAACAACAACCACAACTACTACAACTGCTGCTTCTCCTACTTCTACTACTGCTACTACTACTGCATCGCCTACTACTTCAACTACTACTACTATTGCTGCTACAATTAGACTGCAATTTCTACTACAACTACTATTACAACTAATTCTGCTACTTTTGCTACGACTACCACTACCACTACTATAATTTCTACTACAACTACTTCTACAACTACTACTCCAAGTACAACTACGACAACTAAAATACTACTACTACTTTTCCAACAATGACAAGAACTACTACCTTTCCCACTACAATGACTCCTACGACTACTTTTACAACTACTTCTACTACTGCTACTACTGCTACTACTGCGAATACTACTACAACTACTTCTACTCCTATTACTGTTACTACTACTAGAACATCTCCAAATACTCCTACTACGACTGCTACTATTACTACAACTACTACTACTCATGTTGCTACTACTTCTATTTCTACTACGGCTACTACTAGTGCTACTACTACTACTACTACTACTAATACTACTATAACTACTAGAACTATGACTACAATGACTACTATTATGACCACTACTACTGCTACTACTGCTACTTCGACTACTAATACAACTACTGCTTCTACTACTACTACTACTACTGCTACTACTTCTACTACTTCTACTGATACTACTTCTACTGATACTAGTTCTACTACTACTACTAGGACTGCTACTACTACTACTACAACAACAACTACTGCTACTACTAGTATTACTACTTCTACTACTACTACGTCTACTTCCATTACTACTACTACAAGTACTGTTTCTACTACTGCTAGTACTAGTGCTGCTACTATTACAACTGCTGCGACAACTACTACCTCAATAAGAATAGCTAGTACTATTATTACTACTACTTCAATTGCTGTAGCGGCTACTCCTACTGCTGCTGCAGCTACTACTCCTGCGACTACTACTACGATTATTACAACAACAACAACTACTACTACTACAACTATTACTACTACTACTACGATGACTACTACTACTACGACGACTACTACTACTACTTCTATGGTGGCTACTACTACTACAAATACAGCGAGTACTATTTCTACTACTACTTCTACTATTGCTACTATAATAACCATAACTACTACTGCTACTACGACTCCTATTGTTTCGTCTACTACTCCTACTACTACTACTACTACTACCACCACTTCTAAAGCTACTACTACAACTTCTCTTGCAACGACTACTACTCTTACTACAACCACTACTTCTAATACTACTACTACTACTACTACCACCACCACCACCATAACTACTGCTTCAACAACAATAACTACTGTAGCTACTACTACTACTATTACAAGTACAACTCCTACTACAACAACTACTGATACAACTACTGCTACCACTACTTGTAAAGATACTACTACAATTCTTGTTGCAATGACTACTACTTCTACTACTACCACTACTTCTAATACTACAACTACTACTAATACTGCTACTACTACTACTACTACTACTACTACTACTACTACTACTTTGACACTACTACCCGACAGTAACAACAACAACTACTACTGCTAAAACTACTAGCACTATTGCTACGCTAGTGCATTTGCTACAACAGCTTCTACTATTACTAGTAGCACTAGAACTAGTACTACTAGTACTGCTGCTGCTGCTGCTGCTACTACTACTACTACTACTACTAGTTCTACCGCTACTACTATAACTACTACTACTTCTATTACTATGACTACTACTACTAGTGCTCCTAATACTCCTACTTCAGCTACTACTATTACTACTACTATTAGTACAACTCCTACTACTGCAACTATTACTACTACTACAACTACTACTACTACTATAACTACTACAACTACGACTACACCTATTAGAACTAGCCCTACTACGACTACTACCACTACTACTACTATAACTACTACTACTACAACTACTACTATTACAACAACTACTGTTACAACTAGTCCTCCTATTCCTACTACTACTACTACTGCTACTACTACTACGACTACTACTACTTCGAGTGCTGCTACTACTATTACTCCTATGACTACTACAATAATTATTATGGCTACTAATACTAGTACTACTACTTCTTCTAATGTTGCTACTTCTACTATTACTACTACTACTGCTGCTACTAATAGTACTAATTCTACTGCAACAAATACTACTTCGGCAACTTCTATTACTAATGCTACTACTTCTACTACTACAACTACTTCTACTCCTACTAATACTACTATTGCTATCACTACTACTTCTACTACTACTATTACAACTACTACTATTACTGGAGCTACTACTACAAAAACTACAGCTGCTGCTACTACTACTACTACTACTCCTATGGCTACTACTGCTACTGCTACTACTACTACCGCTACTACTCCTATTGCTACTACTACTGCTACTACTCCTATTGCTACTACTACTGCTACTACTACGTCTACTACTACAATTACTACTACTACCTCTACTACTACTATTACTACTACTACCTCTACTACTACCACTACTGCTCCTTCTACTACACTACTACTACAACTATAGATACTAGTACTACTTTTGAAACTACGCCTACCACTACTACTATTATCGCAACTACTACTACTACTACTAGTACTACTACTACTACTACAACAACAACAACAACTACTACTACTACTACTAATACTATTACTATACCTACTGCAAATACAACAATAGCAACAACAACTACTACTACTACTACTAGCACTATGCTACTAATGTTGCTACTACTGCAACTGCTACCACTATTTCTAGTACTAGTACGAGTAGTACTACTATTGCTACTCCTACTACTACTACTACTACTACGACTTTTACTACTTCTACTATTAGTATTATTACCACTACTACGAGTACTCCTAGTACTCGTACTACAACTGCTAGTATTACTACTACTACTACTACAACTCCTTCAAGTACTACTAGTAATATTACTACTACTAATATTATTACTACTACTAATACTACTACTACTAATACTCCTACTACTACTACTTCTACTACTACTGCTAATAGCAATACTACTACAACTACTACTGCTTTTGCTGCTAATGCATCTACAACAACTACTAGTACTATAACTGCTTTTTTGCTGCTACAACGACTACTTCTACAACTGCTGCTACGACAAATATTAGTTCTACTACTGCTGCTACTACAAATACTGCTACTACAACTACTAATAAAGTTGTTGTTGCTACTGCAAATACTACTGCTGCTGCTACTACTACTACAACTGCTACTTCAACTACTAATACAGTTGCAATTGCTTTAGCTACTACTCCTACTACTCCTACTAGTACTACAACTGCTCCTCCTGCTAATATTACTGCTATGATGACTCCGGGCACTTCTGCTTCTGCTACTACTACTACTACTATTGCTACTACTGTAACTACTTCTGCTTCTGCTACTACTATCACTACTATCGGTACTACTGCTACTACAACTACTGCTCAACTGTAACTTCTACTAGTTCGATTGCTACTAATTCTGCTACTACTACTACTACTACTACTATTACTTCTATTACTAGTACTAGTACTAGTACTACTACTACGATTGATGCTACCTACTACCACTACTACTGCTGCTGCTGCTACTAATACAACTATCTCCACTAATGTTGTTGCTACTGCGGGTGCAACTCAACTACTACAATTGCTATGGTGATAACTACTATTGCTACAACAACTACTACAATTACTACTATTATTGCTGCTGTTGCCACTACAACTTCTACTACTACTACTACTACTGGAACTACTACTACTACTACTATTACTAACACTGTTGCGGCAACAACTACAATGACTACAGCTACTGCTACTACTACTATTGCTGCAGCTACTACTACTACTACTTCTGCTACTACTATTGCTACTGCTACTGCATCTACAACAACTACTACTAATACTACTACTGTTGCTGCTACTGCTGGTACTACTACTACTACCAATGCTACAACTACTTCTACTACTATTATAGCTACTATTGCTACCACTACAACTACTACCACAACTACTTCTACTCCTACTATTGTTACTATTACTACAACAAGTCCTAATACTCCTTCTATGACCGCTACTATTACTACAACAACTACTACTGTTGCTGCTACTACATCTATTGCTACTACAGCTACTACTACAGCTGTTGCTACTACTACTATTACTACTATAACTACTACAACTATGACTACTACAACTACTATTTCTACTACTACTGCGACTACAACTGCTAGTAGTACAATAACTTCTTTAACTACTACTAGCACTACTGCAACTATTGCTGCTAGTTCTACTACTACTATTGCTACTTCTAGTACTACTATAACAACTACTGATTCTACTACTACCACTACTACTACTTCTGCTTCTGCTTCTACTTCTGCTACTTCTGCTACTACTGCTGCTACTACTACTACTACAACAACAACTACTATTACTACTACTACAATTGCTACTTCCACTACTTCTAAAACTATTACTACAACTCATGTTGTAGCAACTACTACACCTATTACTACAACTACTTCTAATACTACTACTAGTACTACTACTACAATTATTACCCCTACTATTACTATTCCTACTACAATTAGTAGTACTAGTACTATACTACTAGTACTACTTCTACTACTACTACTACTACTGTTAATACTAGTACGTTGACACTACTACCCTATGGTAACAACAACAACAACAACTACTACAACTACTAGTACTATTGCTACTACTGGTGCAACTGCTACAATAGCTTCTACTATTACTAGTACTACCACTACTACTACTACTTCTACTTCTACTGCTACTACTATAACTACTACATCTTCTATTACTATCACTACTACTACTAGTGCTCCTAATACTCCTACTTCAACTACTACTATTACTACAACTCTTACTACTACTACTTTTACTACTATTACCACTGCTCCTACTTCTAATACTACTACTCTAACTACTACTACAACAACTACTACTGTTACAACTACTGCTATTACAACTAGTCCTACTGCTCCTACTACTACTACTGCTACTATTACTCCTACTGCTACGACTACGGCTATTACTATAGCTAGTATTGCTACTAGTACTACAACTACTACTATTAATACTGCTACGACAACTACTACTGGTACTACTACTGCTACTACAACAACAACTACTACTATCACTACCCCCACCGCCGCCGCCACTACTATTACTATTACTCCTACTACTACAATTACTACGACTACTACTACTGCTACTACAATAACTACTACTACTACTATTACCACCACTACTACTGCTACTCCTGCTACTTTTCCGACTGCAACTGCTTCTGCTAGCACTACTTCTGTTGCTGCTACTACTCCTACTATTTGTTTGACTACTATTACTTCTGCTACCACAACTACTATAACTACTACTACTCCTACTACGATTACAATTAAAGGAACCACCACTACTCCTAATACTACTAATACTGCTAATACTACTTTTGTCACTATTGCAATTACAATTGCTACTACTACTACTTCCACTACTACTATAATTATTGGCACTTCTACTATTCCTACAGCCACCACTGCCACTGTAAAGATTGCTACTACTATTCTACAACTGTTAATACAACTCTGACTACTACTACTGCTACTTCTGCTACAACTGCTACTACTACAACTTCTGCCACCACCACTACTACTACTGCTACTGCTACTGTCGCTACTTCTGCTGCTACAGCTGTTGCTACTATTGCTACTACTACTAGGCTACTACTACTTCGACTGCTGCTGCTACTATTACTCCTACGACTACTACAATAATTATTATTGCTACAACTACTCCTAGAACTACTACTTCTTCTTCTAATACTGCTACTACTATCATTACTACTACTGTTGTTGCTACTAATACTACTTCAGTAACTTCTATTACTATTGCTACTACTTCTACTGCTACAACTACCGCTACTCCTACTAATACTACTATTGTTATTGCTATAATTCTACTACTACTATTACTACAGCTGCTACTACAACTACTACTTCTACTACTACTATTACTTCTACTACTACTATTACTGCAACTACTTCTACAACAACCACTACTGCTATAACTGCAACTTCTACTGCAACTACTACTGCTAATTCTGCTACTACTACTGTTGCTACTACTACTACAGGCAATGCTACTTCTGCTGCTACTGCTACTATTTCTACTATAGCAACTAATACTAGTACTACTACTACTGCTACTATTGTGGCTGCAACTACTACCACTGCTACTGCTACAACTTCTACTATAACTACAACAACTTTTATAACTAGTACTACTATTACGACTACTACAACTAGTTCTCCTCCTACAACTACTACAACAACTACAACTACTATTACTTCTGCTATCATTACTGCTGCTACTATCCCAACTACTATTACTTCAGCTCTAATGACTACTGCTACTTGTACTGTTACTACTATTACTACTGCTACCACTAATGCTACAACGGCCACTACTACAATACTACGATTACTAGTTATACTACAAATACAATTGCTGCGACAATTGCTACTACTACGGTAACTACTACTGTAGCTGCTCTTACAACAACTGCTACTACCATTGCTACTACTAATGTTACTACTACTACCACTACTGCTACTATCGCTACTACTGCTTTAGCTATTACTACTACTACTACAACAACTACTGCTACTCATAAGGCTACTTCTGCTACTTCTACTCCGCTACTAGTGCTAGTACAACTACTACTGCCACTACCAGTGTTACTACTACTACTTCGACTACTGCAACTACTAATACAACAACTCCTACTACCATAACACAACAACAATAACTACTACTTCTGCTGCTACTACTGCTGCTACTAGTACTGCGACTTCTGTTGTTATTGCTGCTGCTGCTACTACTACTACTATAACTACTACTACTACTACTACTACTACTACTGCTGCTACTTCTACTTCTATTACTACTACTACTACTTCTACTCCAAATACACTAACTAAAAATCTACTATTACTAATAGTACTACTACTACTACTACTACTACTTCTACTACTACTCCTGCTGCTGCTACTCCTACTTCTATTGGTACTTCTCATACTGCTCCTACTACTGTTGTTGTTATTGCAGCTCCTACTATTACTACTACTGCCACTACCTCAGCAACTACTCCTACCACTACTACTACTACTACTATGACTACTATTACTACTCCAACTACTGCAACTACTAAGACTACTACTATTATTACTACTACTATTACTACTACTACAACTACAACTATTGCTACCACAACTTCTACTACTACAACTACAACTATTGCTACTCCTACTACTAATACTATTATTATTACTACTACAACAACAACTACTATACTACTACTACTCTTGCTACTGCTACATCAAATACAACTTCTACTACAACTACTACCTCTATTAGTACTACTATAACTACCACTATGACAAAAACTATTGCTACTAGTAATACAACTACTATAAATATTACTACTACTTCAACTATTACTACTACTATTACTTCTGCTGCTGCTGCCACTTGTACTACCACTACTGCGACTACCACTACTCTTACTACTCCTACTAGTACTGCTACTACTACTACACTACTACTACAACTACTTCTACATGAATTACTACAACTCTGATAACTATTACAATTACTACTACTACTACTACTACTACTACTACTACTACTACTACTACTACTACTACTACTACTACTGCAACTAATACTATAGCCACTACTACTACAACAATTGCTACTCCTACTACTACCACTACTACTACTACTACTACTACTACTACTACTACTACTACTACTACTTCTACAACTCCTAATCCTGCTGTTGTTGCAACTGCTACGACAACTTCTACTATTGATACTGTTGTTTCTGCCGCTGCTACTTCTATTGCTACTCCTACAATGACAACAACAACAACAACTACTACTGCTGCTACAACTAGCATACTACTTCTACTACTACTTCTACCACTAATTCTAATACAATTACAACTACTTGTATGACGACTGCTACTGCTACTGCTACTGCTACTGCTACTACTCCTACCACTACTACTACCGCTACTACTATTACTATTACTACTACTACTATTACTATTACTAGTACTACTGCTACAACTTCTACAACTACAACAACTCCTACTACTACTACTGCTCCAATTGCTACTGTTACTACTACTACTATTGCTGCAACTACCACTACTAGTACTACTACTGCTACTATTACAACAACTGCTGCTACTACTACTACTACCACAACACTTACCACTACTACTGCGAGTAATATTACTACAACAACAACAACTACTACCACTACTCCACCTACTACTATAACTATTGCTACTACTACTAATGCTACTACTACTTCTACTACTACTACAACTTTTACTACTACTTCTACAAATACTACTAATATTACTTCTACTACTATAGCAATGACAATTACATCTACAACAACTACTACTACTAGCACCCTGTTATTGCTACTACTACTATTTCTACTACTTCTACTGCTGCTACTGCCACTACTACCAACTACTAAAAGTTCTCATACTACTACTACAACCACTCCTCCTACTACTACTGCAACTCGTATTGCTACTAGTACTACTTCAACTAATACTACTATTACCACTGCTGCTGCTACTACTACTACTCTTATAGCTACCACAACTACTCATACTGCTACTACTACAACAACTACTACTTCTACTAGTACTACTACCACCACTACGACTACTACTACCACCACCACCACTACTACTACTACCACCACCACCACTACTACTACCACTACTACTACAACAACTTTAGCTGCTACAACAACAACTACTACTATCACTACTACTCTGGCTACTAGCACAACATCTACTACTGCTACTAATACTATTTCTACTACTACTACTACTACTACTACTAGTAGTAGTAGTACTAGTACTAGTACTACTATTACTACTAGTACTACCTACTACTACTAGTACTACTACTACTAGTAGTACTAGTACTACTACTACTACTACTACTAGTACTACTACTACTATTATTATTACTCCACATACTATTACTACTGGTATTGCTACAACATCAAATTTTGCTATCGCTACTACTTCTTCTGCTGCTATAGCTACCACTACTACTACTGCTCCTACCGCTACTAATGTTACTACTACTATTATAACTGCTCCTACTTCTACTACTACTTCTTCTTTTGCTAATACTGCTTCTGCTACTACTACTTCGGCTACTACTGCTACAACAACTCGTACTACAACGATAACAACTACTACTACTTCTACTTCTACTACTTCTTTATTATTTCTACTGCAACTACTGTTGTTGCTACTACTGCTGCTAGTACTATGACTGCTGCTACTGCTACTTCTATTACTCCTACTTCTATTGCAACTATTATTACTACTTCTAGTATTGCTACTGCTACGACCATTGCATCTCCTATAGCTACTCCAACGATAACTACTACTTCTACAACAACTAATACTACTACTACTACTACTACTGCTATTACTACTACCACCACCACGAATACTACTACTCCTCCTCCTCCTTCTCCTATGCCTACTACTACCACAAGCACTACTATTACTACTGCTGCTGCTGCTGCTATAGCTACAAATCCTACTACAGCTACTGCTACTACTGCTAAAACTACTACAACTTCTACTTCTTCAACTATTACTACTATTGCAATCACTAGTACTACTACTACCACTACAACTGCTACTACTACTACAACTACAACTACTTCTCGTACAACTACAACAACAACTACTACTACTATTTAACATGCTACTTCTACTACTGCTACTGCTACTATTGCTACTGCTACTGCTACTGCTACTGCTACTACAACTATAACTACAACTACAACTGCTGCTACTGCTACTGCTACTGCTACTGCTACTGCTACAACTATAACTACAACTAGAGCTACTTATGCTACAACTCCTACTACTACTTTTGCCACCGCCGCTGCTGCTACTATTGCTAGCACTACTACTATTACCACTGCTGCTGCGACTACTACTAGAACAATGAGTACTAATGCTACTAATTTTTCTACCACTATTTTGACTACAACTATCGTTGCTGTGGCAACTATTTCTACTACTACTAATACTACTCCTAGTTCTGCTACTACAATTATCGTTACTGTGTCTACTACTTCTAATACTACAAATACTACTCCTACTTCTGCTACTACTGCTACTACTACTTCTATTACTACTATTACTACTGCTACGACTACGGTTATGACCTTTGTTGTTACTATTACTACAACTACAGCAACAACAACTATTGCTACTAATAGTACTACTACTACTACTAAAACTGTTCCTACTACTACTGCTATTATCACTACTATTACTACAAATACTATTACTATTACAACTACTACTACTTCTACAACTGCTACTACTACTACTTTGGATACTACTACAACGACCACTCCTACTACTGGCACTGCTACTACTACTACTGCTATTGCTAATACTACTACTACGACTACTACAACTGCTGCTACTACTCCTACTACTACTATTACAATAACTATTACTACTACTATAGTATTACTACAACAACAACAATGACCACTACTACCATTACTACTACTACTACTACCACTACTACTACTTTTATTAATACCAGCACTGCGACTACTACTATTACTACTACAACTACTTCTAATACTACTAGTACTACTATTGCTACTATTACTACAACTACTTCTACAACCACTAGTACCACTATTGCTACTACTGCTACTGCTGCTATTACTACTACTACTACTACTACTTCTGCTACTACTAATTCTAGTACTATAGCTACGACTCATGTCGGTACTACTTATACTACTTCTATTTCTGCTACTTTGACAACTACAACAATAACAACAACAACTACTACTACGATGACGACTAGTACTACTGTTTTTACTTTTACTACTACTAGTACTACTATTACTACAGCGGATGCAACTACTACTACTTCGGGTACTACTACAACGACTACTCCTACTACTAGCACTGCTACTACTACTACTACTACTACGACGACTACCATTACTACAACTGCTGCTACTACTCGTACTACTACTATTACAAGAACTATTACTGCTATTGTAGTATTACTACAATAGAAACAATGACCACTACTACCATTACTACTACTACCACTACCATTACTACTACTTCTATTAATACCAGCACTGCGACTACAACTATTACTACTACAATTACGTCTAATACTCCTAGTACTACTATTGTTACTATTACTACAACTATTTCTACAACCACTAGTACCACTATTGCTACTACTGCTACTGCTGCTGCTACTACTAATTCTACTACTATAGCTATGACTCATGTCGGTAGTTCTTATACTACTACTATTTCTACTACCTCGACAGCTACAATAACAACAACAGCAACAACAACAATAACAACAACAACTACTACTACTGCTACTACGTCTACTACTACTAGTACTACTATTACTACAGCGGATGCAACTACTACTACTTGTACTACTGCTTCTACTGCTACTACTACTGCTATTGATTCTACAACTACTATTGCTAGTACTACTTCTACTACTTCTGCTACTACGACTACAGCAACCACTGCTGTAACGAGTACCACTGCAATTACTACTACTACCACTACTACTACCGCTGTTACTATCACTACAACTGCTGCTACTACCGCTACTACATGTACTTCTATTACTACTGCTACTATTACTACTACCACCACTACTACTATAAATACTATTACTGCTACTACTACTACTACTACTAGTACTACTACTACTTCTACTATTGTTGTTGCCACCGTCGCCGCCGCTGCTACCACTAGTACTACTACTACTGCTACTACAACTTTTACTACAGTAGCTAGTACTACTACTAATACTGCTTCTTCAACTTCTGCTACAACAACTACAACTATTACTACTTCTACTTCTACTGCTACTTTTATTGCTTCAACCACTACTACTAATACTACTACTACTACTAGTACTACAACTAATACGAATACTTTGGTTGTTGCAACTACTACTACTTCTACAGCCACTATTACTATCGCTATTGCTGTTGCTACTATTGCCGTTGCCGCTGCCGCTGCGATTGTTGCTACTTCTATTGCGAATACTGCTACTACCATTGTTGCTATTGTGAGTACTACTACCACTAGTACTTCTCAAACTACTACTACTATTGACATTATTACTATTACTAGCACTACAATAACAACTACTACAAGTACTATTACTACTACTACTCCTGCTACCGCTGATACAACTACTACGACTACTACTATGGCTGCTACTACTACTACTATTGTTGTTGTTGTTGTTACTACTACTACTACGACTCCGACTACATCTCCAACTACAACAACAACTACTCCTAACACTCGTACTACTACTACTACAACAACAACTAATACTCCTACTATAACTACTACTAATTCTACCACTGCTACTACTATCACAACTACTACTACTACGACTACCATCACTACTAATACTACTAAGACTACAAATATTATTACCACTCCTATTACTACTGCTACTGCTCCCACTACTGCTACTACTACAACTATAATTTGTACACTATAACCACTGCTCCTACTGCTGCTACTAATACTACAACTATTACTATCACTACTACTACTACTACTCCTGCTGCTACTACTACTACTACTATTATGACAACTAAAACTACTTTTGCGACTTGTACTACTACTACTAATGCAGCTGCTGTTGTCGCTACTACTACAACTGCTACTACCAGTACTGCTAATATTACTACTACTAATATTATTATTACTACTACTACTACTACTACTAGTACTAGTACTACTACTACTCCTACTACTGCTGCTACTAATACTACTCCTACTACAACTACTACTACTACATCTTCTCCTACAACTACTACTATTGCGACTACTACTAATACAACTACTATTACTACAACTATTGCCACTACAACTACTACTACTGCTACAACTGCTACTACTACTACTCCTCCTCCTCCTCCTAATACTCCAACTACAAATTCAACTACTACTACTACTATGACTGTGACTACTGCTATTGGCAGTATTGCTACTACTACTACTGTAACTACTACTACTACTATAGCTATAATTGCTACTACTACTACAACTACTACTACTATATTCCAACCACAACTTCCACTACTACTACTACTACTACTGCTACTATTACTCTGATAGCAACTACTACTACTCAAGCACTACTACGGCTTCAACTACTACTACTACAGCTACTATTACTATCATAGCAACTTCTACAACTCAACCACCACTACTACTTCAACTACTACTACTACTGCTACTAATTCTACTCCTACTACTACTACTACTATGGATACTACTACTAATACAACTACTATTACTACTACAACTACTATTACTACTACAACTACTACCCTAAATATAAATACTCCTACTACTATTGTTGCTCCTGCTACAACTACTACTACTACTACTGCTTCTATTACTACTACTACTTCTACTACTACTACTACTACTAATACAACAACTTCTACTGCTACTGTTGCTGCTGGTACTACTACTACTTCTACTAATCATAATACCCCTACTATAGCTACTACTACTCCTAGTACTACTACAACAACTACTACGAATACTAATACTACTACTACTACTACTGATACTACTAATACTATGACTACAACAACTACTATTATTACTACTACTACTAGTACTATTTCTATACATTCACCTATTAATGCTTCTATTACGACTACTACTACTACTGCTGCTGCTACTACTCCTACTCCAACTCCTACGACTAATCCTACAACTACTACTACCACAACCACTACAACTACTACTGCTACTACTGATATGATTGCTGCTACTGCAACCACTGCTACTACCACAACTGCTGCTACTACTACTACAACTACTGCTATTACTACTGCTACTGCTAGTACTACTCCTACTGTTACTACTACTACAATAGCAAGAACAACAACAACTACTACTACGACTACTACAACTCCTATTCCCACTCCCACTTCTATGACGACCACTATAACTACTCCTACTAGTTCTACTCCTAATACTACTACTGCTGCTGCAACTACTCCTACTTCAACTTGTTCAACAACAATTACTACTACTATGACTACTACTACTACTACTACTAATATTACTGTAACTACTATTACAACTACTAACCTACTCCAACTCCTCCTACTAATCCTGCAACTACTACTACTACAACCACTAGAACTACTACTACTACTACTACTAATATTACTGTAACTACTACTACAACTACTAACCTACTCCAACTCCTCCTACTAATCCTGCAACTACTACTACTACAACCACTAGAACTACTACTACTACTACTACAACCACTGCTACTACTATTACAATAGCAAGAACAATAATTACTACTACTATGACTACTACTACTCCTATTCCTACTCCTACTTCTATGATGACCTCTATAACTACTCTTACTACTTCTACTCCTAATACTACTTCTACTACTGCTGCAACTACTCCTACTTCAACTTGTTCAACAACTACTACTACTACTATGACTACTACTACTACTACTAATACTACTGCAACTACTATTACAACTACTAATAATGCTGTTGTTACTACTCCTATTACTAAAACTACTACTCCTCCTTCAGCTACTTCTGCTATGACTACCGCTTCTACTACTATTGTTGCTACTCCTACCGCAACCATTACTTTGCTACTACTACTACTACTATTAATATTAGTACTATTATTGTTGCTATTGTTATTACTACTACTACTGCTACTGCTGTGACTACCATAATTATTTCTTCTTCTGGTACTACTTTTGCTAGTACTACAACTGCTAATGCTACTACTAGTACTACTGCTACAACTATTGCTGCTACTATTACTGCTGCTACTGTCTCTACTACCACTACTGCTGCTACTATTACTATAGTTGCTATTACTGCTACTACCACTGCTACTACTACTACTGTCGCTACTACAACTACTACTACAACTATTACTAGTACAACAACTACTATTACTATTACTACTGCTACTACTACTACTACTACTACGACTACTACTACTACGACTACTACTACTACTACTACTACTACTACTACTCCTCCTGCTACTACTACTACTACTACTGTTGCTCCTACTACTACTACCATTACTACACGACAACCAAAACAATAACAACAACAACTACTACTGTTATACTACTACTACACAATAACTACTCCTCCTCCTCCTCCTCCTCCTCCTCCTCCTAACTACTACTACTACTACTACTACTACTGTTGCTGTACTGCTCCTACTACTGCTTCCACCATTAATACTGGCAACTACAACAAAAATAACAACAACAACTACTACTACTACTATAGCTGCGACTACCACTACTACTAATGCTGCTGCTACTACTACTACTCCAACTACTGCTTCTACAGCTACTACTACTTCTACTAGTGTTGCTGCTACTACAACTACTACTAATATTATTGCTGCAACTACTGCTACAACTACTACTGCTACTTCTAAAACAAACACTACTGCTGCAGCTGCTACTACTACTACCACTACTAACTACTACTATTCCTATTTTTATTGTCACTACTACAACTACTGTTATTGCTACTACTTCTCCAAGTACTACTTTTGCGGGTGCTACCAATACTACTTCCACAATAACTACTGCTACTACTAGAATTATTGTGGCAATTAATACTACTACTACTATTACTATTAACACTACTACTGTTGTTGCTCTAGCTACTACCACTACTGCTACTACTTGTAATCCTTCTACTAATACTACTACTATTACTACTACTACAGCCACTACTATGACTATTATTGCTGGTTAACTAGTACTACTATTGCTACTACTACTAGTACTATTGCTATGACTACCACTACTACAATAACAGTATTAGTAGGAGGATAAGTACTAGCAGTAGTAGTAGTAGTAGATGGCATAGTAACAGTAGCAATAGTCATAGTTGTAGTACTAAGAGTAGAAGTAGCACTTATAGTAGTAGTAGCAGCAGCTGTAGCTACAGCGGTAGCAGTAGATATAGCAACAGCAATAGCAATAGTACTAGCAGCAGAAGTTGAACTAGCAGTCATCGTAATGGTAGTAATAGTAGTAGTAATTTTAGCAACAGTAGTAGTAGTAGTAGTAGAAGCAGGAGTAGCAAAAGTAGTAGGAGAAGTAGCAGCAGTATAAGTAGTAGTAGTTGTAGCAGTTGTATTAGTAGTAGTTGCAGCAGCAGCAGAAGCAGCAACATTAGTGGTAGTAGTAGTATTTCTAGAAGTAGTAGTAGGAGCAGCAACAGCAGCAGTCGTAGAAGTGGTAGTAGTAGTGGTAGTAGTGGTAGTAGCAGTAGTGTAGTAGTAGTAGTAGCAGCAGCAGCAGCAGTGGTAATAGCAGTAGTATGAGTAGTAGTAGCTGTGGTAGTAGTAGCAGAAGTAGAAGTAGAAGCAGTAATAATAGTTAAAGTAATAGTAGAGGTAGCAATCGCATCAGAAGTAGCAGTAGTAGTAGTAGTAGTAGCAGTACTATCAGTAGTCACAGTAAGAATAGTCGCAGTTGTAGAAGTAGTCATAGTAGTACCAGTAGTAGTAGCTATAGTTGCAAAAGCAGTATGTGTAGTAGTAGTAGTAGCAATAGTAGTAGTAGTAGTAGTAGCAGCAACAACAGCAGTAGTAATAGGAGTAGTAGTACTAGTGGTTGTTATTGTTGTTGTTGTAGTAGTAGTAGTAGTAGTGTAGCAGTAGTAGTAGTAGTAGTAGGCAGTAGTAGTAGTAGTAGAGCAGTAGTAGTAGCAGTAGTAGTAGCGTAGTAGCAGTAGTAGTAGCAGTATAGTAGGAGGAGAGCAGTAGTAGTAGTAGTAGTAGGCGTAGTAGTTAGTAGTAGTAGAGTAGCAGTAGTAGTAGTAGTAGTAGTAGTAGTAGTAGTAGGTAGTAGTAGTAGTATAGTGAGTAGTGTAGTAGTAGTAGTAGTAGTAGTCGTAGTAGTAGTCGTAGTAGTAGTCGTCGTAGTAGTCGTCGTAGTAGTAGTCAGTAGTCGTCGTAGTCGTCGTAGTCGTCGTCGTAGTAGTAGTAGTAGTAGTAGTAGTAGTAGTAGTAGTAGTAGTAGTAGTAGTAGTAGTCGTAGTCGTCGTAGTAGTAGTAGTAGTAGTCGTAGTAGTAGTAGTAGTAGCAGTAGTAGTAGTAGTAGTAGTAGTAGTAGTAGTAGTAGTAGTAGTAGTAGTAGTAGTAGTAGTAGTAGTAGTAGTAGTAGTAGTAGTGGTAGTAGGAGCAGCAGCAGCAGCAGCAGCAACAGTAGAAGTAGTCGTAGTGACAGCAGTAGTAGTAGAAGTAGTAGTAGTAGGAGAAGTAGTAGTTGTAGTGGAGGCAGTAATAGTGGCAATTATAGCAATAGTAGTGATAGTAGTTGTAGCAATAGTATCAGTAGCATCAGTAGTCGTAGTAGTAGTAGCAACGACAGTGGTAGTAGCAGCGGCAGTAGTTGGAGAAGTTGTAGTAGATGCAGTAGCAGTAGTTCAAGTAGAGGTAGTAGTAGTTGTAGTTGTAGTAGAAGTAACAGATGTAGCATAAGTTGAAGTAGTTATAGTAGTAGCAGTAGTCGTAGTAATAGTACTAGTCTAAGTAGCGGTAGAAGTACTAGCAGAAGTCATAGTGGTAGCAGTTGTAGTAGAAGTAGTAGTAAGAGCATCAATAGTAGAACTTTAATAGTTTTTGTAGCAATAGCAGCAACAGAAGTAGTAGTAGCAGTTGGAGTAGTAGCAGCGATTATAGCAATTGTTATTGCAATAGGAGTAACACTGGTAGTAGTAGCATTAGATGTGGTGGTAGTGGCTATAGTAGTTGGAGTCTCAATAGTGGCTGTTGAGGTAGTAGTAGTAGTTATGCCAGGAGGTGCAGCAGTTATGGCAGCAGTTGTCATCATAGTAGGAGTTGTAGTAGCTATCATCATAGTGGTAGTAGCATTGAGTGTTCAAATATCAATAGTAGCAGTTGTTCAAATGGTATTAATAGAAGTTGTAGTAGTAGCTATCGTAGAAGTAGCAGAAGCAGTAGTAATAGTAGTCATAGGAGTAGTTGTTGTAGTAGTAGGAGTAGTTATTGTAGTAGTAGGAGTAGTAGCAGAAGTAGTAGGAGAAGCAGTTGAAGTAGCAGTAGATGAAGAAGTGGGAGTATTAGTAGTAGCAATAGTAGAAGTAGGAGTAAGAATAATAGTAGTAGTCATAGCATTATTATTAGTAGTAGTAGTGGTAGTTGTGGTAGCAATAAGAGAAGTACTAGTAGTAGCTGTTGCAGTATCCATTGTAGTAGTAGTTGTAGTACAAGTTGAAGTAGTAGTAGATGTAGTAGCACTAGTAGCAGTCGCTGTAGTAGTAGTAAAAGTAGTAGTAGGAGTAGTTGCTGTTGTAGGCATACTTGTAGTAGTAGTACAACTAGCAGTAGTAGTACGAGTACTATTTGTAGTAGTTGTTATTGTAGTAGTAGCAGTAGCAGTAGCAATAGTAGTAGTAGTAGTAGTATTAGTAGTATTAGTAATAGTGGTAGTAGCTGCAGTACAAGTTGGATTTGGAGTAGTAGCAAGAGTTGTTGCAGGAGTTAAGAATAGTAGTAGTAGTAGTAGTAGTAGTAGTAGTAGTAGTAGTAGTAGTAGTAGTAGTAGTAGTAGTAGTAGCAGCAGCAGCTCTAGGAGTTATAGTTAGAGTTGGTGTAGGGAGTAGTAGTAATAGTAGTACTAGTAGTAGTACTAGTAGCAGTCACTATAGGAGTTGGAGTAGGAGTAGTAGTTGTTGTAGGAGTTGGAGTAGGAGCAGGAGTAGGAGTAGTAGTAGTAGCAGTTGTATGAGTATTAGTAGTAATTATAGTAGCAGTAGTAGTAGAAGTGGACACAAAAGAAGTAGTAGTTGTGGTAGCTGCAATAACAGTAGTACTAGTAGAAGTAGTAGTAGTACAAGTCGTACTAATAGTAGAAGCAGTTATAGTAGAAGTACTCATAGTAGTAGTAGTAGTAGTAGTAGTAGTAGCAATAGTCGAAGGAGTACTAGTTGTAGAAATAGTAGTAGTAACTGTAATGGGAGTAGGAACGGGAATAGTATTTATCATAGTAGTAGTAGTAGATGTTGTTATTGTTGCAATAGTAGTATTCAGAGTAGTAGTAGTAGTAGCAGCAACTGCACTAGTAGGAGCAGCAGTAGTAGTAGTGGTAGTTTTGGTGGTAGTAGTAGTAATAGTAGTCATAGTACTTGTCGCAGCAGCCATAGTTGTAGCAGTAGTAGTAGGTATAGTAGTTGTGGTAGTAGTAGTTGTAGTAGTAGTAGTACTCGGAGTAGTAGTTGTAGTAGTGGTAGTAGCAATACAAGTAGTAGTAGTAATTGCAGTAATAGCGGTTGTAGTAGTACCAGCAGTAGTATTTGTAGTTGTTCTAATGGAATTTGTAGTAGTAGCTATAATAGTTGTAGTAGTAGGAGGAGGAGGGGTAGCAGTAGATGTAGTAGTTGGAATAGGATTTCTACTAGTAGTAGTAGTATCCCAAGCAGGAGTGGAAGCGAAAATATTAGTCGGAGTAGTTGTAGTTGCAGGGGTAGTTGTAGCTATAATAGTAGTAGTAGGTGAAGTAGTAGTAGTAGCCCTATCCATAGGAATAGCGGTAGACATAGCCGTAGTAGTAGCCATAATAATAGCAGCAATAGTGATAACATTAGTACTTGTTGTAGTAGTAATAGTAGTAGCCGAAGTAATAGCAGCAGCAACAGCAGTTGTAGTAGTAGTAGTAGTAGTAGCAGTAGCTGTAATTGTTGTAGCAGTTTTTTTAGTAGCAGCAATAGTACTAGTAGCAAAAGTAGCAGCAGTAGCGATAATAGTAGTGGTAGTTGTTGTTCTAGCAGCAGTAGTAGTAGTAGTGATAGTTTTAGTAGTAGCAGTTGTAGCAGCAGTAGCAGTAGCAGTAGCAGTAGTAGTAGGAGTAATAGTAGTAGCAGTAGTAGTTGTTGTTGTAGTAGTTGTTGTTGTCGTTGTAGGAGAAGTGGTAGTAGTAGTAGTAGTATCTGTAGTAGTAGTACTAGTATTAGCAGTTATTGTAATCGTACAATTAGTAGTAGTAGTAGTAGCAATAGGAGCAGTATGAACAGTAGCAGTTGTTGAAGTAATAGTAGTAGCAGTTGCAGCAATGACAATAGTAGTGGAAGTAATAACAGAAGTAGCCGTAATAGTAGCAACAGTAGCAGTAGCGGAAGTAGCAGTACCAGTAGTAGAATCAGAAGCATTGGTTCGAGCAGCGTGGGTTCTACTTCTGCAACTATTCCTACTCATGCTACAACTACTACTATTCCTAATTCTACTACAACTACTCGTACTCTTGCTGTGGTTGCTACAGCTACTACAGCTTCTACTATTGCTACTGCTACTACTGCTGCTGCTACTACTTCTACTGCTACTACTGCTGCTGCTGCTACTTCTACTGCTACTACTACTGCTATTGCTACTAACATTTCTGCTACTATTACTCCTACTAGTCTTACTCCTACTAGTCTTACAACTACTAATACTACTACTACTACCACCACCACTATAGCTACTACAACTACTGCTGCTGCAACTCGTACAACTACAACTACTACTACCAATACTAATACAACTACAACTACTTCTACGACTACTGCTACTACTACGACTTCTCCTCTTACTACTACCATTACTATTACTGCTACTACTACTTCCATTACAACTACTCGTACTACTAATAATACTCCAAGTACTACTACTATTCTGAACACTCCTGCTACTTCTACTACTATTGTTGTTGCTACAATTACAATTACAACTTCGTGTACTATAACAACGACAACTACTATTCCTATTATTATTATTACTACTACGACTACTATTACTATTACTATTACTACTAGTACTATTACTACTATTACTACTACTAGGAGTGCTACTACTGCAACTACTACTACAACAACAACTACTACTCCCACTACTACAACGACAAGAACTACTACAACTACGACTACTACTATCTCTACTACTACTCCTACTACTACTACTCCTCCTACTACTACTACTCCTACTACTACTACTACTACGAATAAAACTATAGCTACTACTACTTATACTACTACCGTTGTTGCTGCTGCAGCTACTACTACTACTACTACTACTGCTGCTGCTACTGTTGCTGCTACTCTTACTCCAACTTCTACTGCTACTACTCCTACTACTACTAGTATTACCACAACTACAACTACTATTGCTCCTACTACTACTACTCCTACAACTTATACTACTAATGCTACTGCTACTGCTACTACAACTACTACTACTATTGCTGCTGCTGCTATTGCAACCACTACTACTACTACCACTACTCCAACTCCTACTACTCCTATTACTACTACTCCCACTACTGCTACTACCACTACTACTAGTTCAACAACTACTTCAACTCCAACTCCTACTAATACTACTACTATTACCAATACTACTACTATCTCTACTGCTACTACCACTACTACTACTACTCCCACTATTACTACAACTACTACTCCTCCCATTACAACAACTACTACTACTGTTGCTGCTGGTACTACCACAACTACTACTACTCTTATTACTAATATTACTACTACTAATACTACTACAAAAATTGCTACCGCCACTATTAATGTTGCTTCTACTACAATAACTACTACTACTACTGCTATTGCTGCTACTACTACTACTACCCCCACCACTACTACTACTAGTACTAACACAAATACTACTACAACAACTAAAATTTTACTACAACAACTGTTGTTATAGCTACTACTACTACAACAACAACTACTACAATTTCTGCTACTACTACTATTACAACAACTACTACTATGACTACTGCTACTGCTACAACTACTAAAACTTCTTCAGCTACTACTACCACTCCTGCTGCTGCTGCTGCTACTACTACTGCTTCAACTACTAGTTTTGCTACTACTGCTACTACTACTGCTACTACTACTACTACTACCTCTGCTACTACTATTACTACTATTGCTACTCCTACTTCAGCTACTACTTCTACTACTACAACAACAACTATTACTACTACTGCAACTACTACTACAATTTCTACTACTACTTTTACTTCAACCACAACAACTACTACTATTACTACTACTACTACTCCTTCTACTACTACTACTCCTGCAACTACTACTACAATGACAGCTACTACTATTGCAACTACTACTACTACTACCACCTCTACCACTACTACTACTACTCGAAATATAACTACACTACTGCTACAACTACTACAACTACAAGAACTACTGCTACTCTTATCACTATTACTACTACGACTACTGCTACTGCTACTACTACTATTTCTAGTACAACTACTACAACTGTTACTACTACTACTACTACTACTGCGATTACTACTACTCTTACTACTACTACTACTACTACTACTACTACTACTACTACTTCTTCCACTACTATTACTACAACTTCTACTACAACAACTACTACTACTACTACTTCTACCACCACTACTACTATTGCTACTACAACTACTGCTACTATTTCTACTCCTACTAAATCAACTCCTGCAATTACTTCAACTACTAGCATTACTACTACTACAACTATTACTCATATTACTAGTACTACTACTACTATTACTATTACTACTACTACTACTTTTGCTACTACTACAACTGCTACTACTGTTACATCTGCTACTGGTACAACTATTACTACTTCTACTACAATAGCTACTACAATTGCTACTGCTACTGCTACTACCTCTACAACTAGTAATAAAACTACTAGTACTATACTACTACTACAACCATAACTACAAGCACTGATACTACTCCTACAACTATTAGTATTACTACTATTAATACAACAACAACAACAACAACTACTACTACTACTACTACTACTACAACTACTCGTTCTGTTACTATTACTACTACTAGTACTACTACTACTACTGCTACTTCTACTCCCTCTAATGCTACTACAACTACTACTACTATAACTACTACTACCACTAGTATTGCAACTCCTTCTCCTACTTCAACTACAACTACCAATACTACCCTAACTTCTATTACTACTGCTACAACCACTATGACTACTACTACTACTGCTACTCCTACTAGTACTACTTCTACTACTACTACTACTTCTACTATTACTGCTGTTACTACTGCTGCTGCTGCTACTACCACTACTGCAACTACCACTACTGCGACTACTACTTCTACTACTACTGGTACTACTATTAATGCCACTAGTGCTAAGACCACTATGACTACTATAATAACTACTACTACTAATGTTATTTCTGCAACTACTACTACAACGACAACTACTACTACTACAACGACAACGACTACTACTACTATCAAAACTAATACTGCTATCATTACTGCTACTACTATGACTTCTTCTCCTACTATTACTACTACTACAACTACTATCACTACTGCTACTACAACTTCAACTACAACTACTCCTGCTGCTACTACTACTACAATAACTACTACTACAACTACTCCTACTCCTACTACTACTACTCCTACTGCTACTAATACTTCTACTATTACTGGTGCAACTACTACTACTTCTACTACTACCGCTACTGCTACAACCGCTACAGCTAGTCCTACAACTACTATTACTACTACTGCTACTACTATTGCTACTACTACTACTAATGGTACTACAACTAAGGCTACTAGTACTATGACCACTATGAATACTACAATAACTACAGTTGCTACTGCTACTTCTACAACTACTATAACAACTACTATTGCTTCTACAATAACAACTACTACAACTTCTATTAAAACTAATACTACTACCGCTACTACTACTACTATGACTTCTTCTCCAACTACTACTGCTACTACAACTACTACTATAACTACTCTTGTTGTTGCTACCCTACTACAAGTACAACACCAACTACTTCTACTGCTACTACTACTGCTACTTCTATTATTACTGTTGCTTCTACTACTACTGCTACTACTATTACTACCATTACTACTAATACAACTGCTACTTCTACTACTAGTATTACAGGTACTACTACTGCTACCACTATTGCAATACTACTTCTACTACTGCAACTACTGCTACTACTATTGATACTGCAACTACTGCTGCTACTATTATTGACACTGCAACTACCGCTGTTACTTCTACAATGACTTCTACAACTACTACGACTACACCTACTACTACTACGGCTACTACTACTACTGACACTGCTACTTCTGCCACTACTACTACTGCTAATATTACTTCTTCTAATACTACTACAACTATTTCTATTGCTCCATGTACAAATGCTACTACCGCTACTGCAACTATTACTGATACCACTACTACTACTCCTACTTCTAATGCTACTGCTACTACTACAATCACTGCTACTGCTACTACTACTACTGCTACTACTATTACTACTACCACTACGACAACTACTACTAGTAGTACTCCTGCTACTACTCGTACTACAACTATTATTATTTTTAGTAATGATACTACTACTACTACCGTGACTACTACTACTTCAGCTATTGCTATTGCAGCTGCTACTCCTACTACTACCATTACTATTCCCATGACAACAACTACTACTCCTACTACTACTGCTACTACTGTTACTCCTACTACTACAACATCCTCTAATATCACACCAACTAGTTCTACTGCTGCCACTACTACCCACCACTACTGCTACTACTCTTGCTCCTACTACTTCTACAACTGCTACCACTACAACTGATGTTGCTACTACTCGCACCACTAATCCTATTGCAACTACCACTATAACCTCTCCTGCTACTACTGATACCCCAACTACTACTGCTACTACATCTACCTCTACTACTAGTACCGCTGTTGTTACTCATATTACTACTACTGCTGCTGCTACTCCTACTACTACTACTACTATTGCTAATATCACTTCTACTACAACTATCATTGTTGTTAGTCATACTACTACTATTACTGCTACTACTACTACTATAACTAATACTTCTACAACTACAACAACTATGGCTACTACTAATACCACAACTGCTATTACTACTGCTACTACTACTGCTACCACAACAACAACTACTACTACTACTACTCCTCCAACTCCAACTACAACTGATGCTGCTGCTACTCGCACTACTACTACTACTTCTACTACTACTGCTACCACTAATGCTACCACTAATGCTACCACTAATATTATTACTACTACTGCTGCTACTACAACAGCTACTACTTCTATCGCTACTACTACTGCTACTGCTACTACTGATACTACTCCTACTATAGCTACTGCTTCTACAACTACTAATACTGATACTAACACTGGTACTACAACTACTACACTTACTATTACTACTATGACTGCGACTACTATGATTACTACAACTAGTACTAGTACTACTACTACTACTATGACTACTGCTACAACTATTGCTACTACTACTAATACTAAGTCCACTACTACTACTTCTACTACTGCTATTATTGGCACTACTGCTACCACCAATTATACTACTTCTACTTCTATTACTGCCATTGCTTCTGCTACTACTACTGCTACCAATACTACTACTACCTCTCATACTACTACAACAATTGCTACTACTACTACTACCACCGTTAGTACTTATACTACTACTACAACAGCTGTTGCTATTACTACTACTGCTACTACTACTACTAATAATAATAATAATAATAACACTACAACTACTACTTCTACTACTAATACTACTACTACAACTACGACAACAACAATAACAACAACTACTACAACAACAACTACTACTAGCACAACAACAACTACTACTACCACTACAACTACTGTTAATCCTCCTCCTCTTCCTACTACTACTAACACTACTACTAATACTACGACTCCTACACCTACTACTTTTTCTTCTACTACTACTGCTACTGCTGCTGCTACTACAACTATAACTACAACAACTACTACTCCAGCTAAAGATATTACCACTCGTGCTGCTACAACAACTACTACAGCAACAACAATAACAACAACAACTACTACTACTACTACAACAACTGCAACTACTACAACCACTACAACTACCACTACTACAACTATAACTGCTACTTCTTCCAGAATAACAACAACAACAACAACAACAACAACAACTACTACTACTACTACTACTACTACTACTACTACTTATGCTACCACTACTACTACTACTAATGCGACTGCTACTACACTACAACTACAACTACATCTCCTAGTACAACTATTACTTCCACAACTATGACTATTACTACTACCCATAGTCCTGCTACAACTACAACAACAACAACTACTACTACAAATTTGACTACTACTACTCCTACTACTACTCGACTACTTCCACTACTGCCACTTCTCCTACAACTACTACTCCTATTACAATGACTACTTTTAGTACTATTACTTCTTCAACGACTACTACTATTATTAATAGTAGTACTACTACTACTACCGCGACAACCAGTATTTCAACAACTATTGCTACTTCTATTACTCCTACTACTACTACTACGACTACTACTACTACTACTATTACTTCCACCACCACTACTATTGCTGCTGCTGCTACTAATACTACTACTACCTACTACTACTTCTGCTGCAGCTACTAGTACTACTGCTACTATTACTACTACTCATACGACTACTACTAGTGCCACTACTGCCATTTCAACTTCGGCTTCTACTACTACTACTACTACTATTACTACGACGACTTATGCTGCTACTTTTGCGACTCCTACTACTTCTCCTACTACTACAACTACTGCCACTACTACTCCTACAAATTCTGCGACAACTACTACTACTAGTGCTAACATTTCTATTACTATTACTATGACTACTAGTACAAACGCTACTACAACTATTGCTATGTATATGACTACTACAACAACGATTGCTATGTCTGCTGCTACCGCTACTACTGCTACTATGACTATGACTTGTACTTCTACTTCTGTTGCTTTTGCTTTAGCTACTGCTATAATAACTACTGATGCTGCTGCTACTATTACTACAACTAATATTACTACTACTACTAATATTACACTAGCAACTTCAACTACTACTACTACTACTACTCCAACTACAACTACTACTACTACTACTTATATTACTAGTACTACTACTACTACTACCACCACAATTGCTTCTTTGATTACTACTACTGCTATAACTACTACTGCTACTACTATTATTGTTACTAATACGACAACTATTACAACTCCAGCAACTTCTACTACTACTAATACTGGTGCTACTATTGCTACAACTACTACTGCGTCTACTACTACTACAACTACCACTCTATTGCTACTCTGCAATTGCGAATTCTACTGCTATGACGGCTACTACTTCTATGACTACTACGACTTCTACTACTTCTTCTCCTCTTCCTCCTCCTCCTCCTCCTCCTCCTACTACTACTACTACTACTACTATTGCTACTACTACTAATACTACTTCTCCTCCTCCTCCTACTACTACTTTTGTGACAACTACTACTGCTCCAACTACTATTACTGCAACTACTACGACTACGACTACTATTACAACTGCTGCCACAATTGATGCTACAACTATTGATATAACTACTGCTGCTGCTGCTATAATTGCTATTACTGCTAAAACTACTACTACTACTATTGCCATTACTACTACTTTTGTTGCCCCACTACCACTTCTACTAATGTTGCAACTACAACAACCGCAACTACTACTACGATTACTACTACTATTACAACTAAAACTTCTATTATTACTACTACTACAACAATAACTACTACTATTACTACTACTGCTCTAACTGCTATGGCTACTACTACTTTTTTCCTACTACTGTTACTACTGCTGCTACTACTAGTACTGCTACTACTACTACTACTACTACTACTACTACTACTACTACTACTACTGCAACTATTGCTACAAAAATTGCTCCTACTGCTACTGCTACAACTGCTACTGCAACTATCGCAACAGCTACTGCTTCTACCATCACAGCTGCTACTGCAACTACTATATTTGAAATGGCTCCTATTCCTATAGTTTCTGCTACTACTGCAACTATGACTACTAATATTGCTACATCTACTACTGCTGCTGCTACTACTCCTACAGCAACTTCTACTACTGCTACTATCACTGCTACTATTACTACTATTACTACTACTGCTACTACTTTTACTATTATTACTACTGCTAATACTACTGTTACTGCCACTATTACTAATATTGCTACTGCTGCTACTAGTCATACTGCTACTACCACTACTACTACTACAACAACTTCTACTACTACTGCTGTTGCCACGCCTCCTATACCTCCTACTAATCCTATTACTACTACTACAGCTACTGCGACTACTGCTGCTATTGTTGCTACTGCTTTTGCTACTACTACTACTACTACTACTACTACTACTACTACTACTACTACTACTACTACTCCTATTACAAATCCTGCTACTACTACTACTTCTAGAACTACTACTACTCCTACAACTACTCTTACTACTACTTCTACTACTACTGCTACTACTACTACTACAACTACTACTACTATTACTACTACTACTACTCCTACCACTATCCCTATTATTACTACTACTACTCCTGCTACAACAACTATAACTACTACTACGACTATTGCTGTTGCTACTACTGTGACTAGCTCTCCTACTAGGATAATTACTATAGCTACAAATACAACAACTACTACTACCGTAACTATTCCTCCTTCCACTACTGCTACTGCTATTGCAGCTACTATTGCTACTACAACTACTATTGCTACTACTCCTACTGCTATTACAACTGCTACATCCAATACTAGTATAATTACTGCTTCTATTGCTGTTACAAATACTCCCACTACTACTACCACTACTGCTACTTCGGCTACTACTGCTCCTACTACCCCTGCTACTACGACCGTAACTACTACTGCTACTATGAATACTGCCATTACTACTACTACTGCATACTACAACTACTAGTATGATAACTACTACTACTGCTGCTGCAACTGCTACTACAACTACTACAACTACCACTCCAACTATAGCTGCTACTACAACTAATCCCACTACTACTATTATTGCTACTATGACTACTCTAACCACGACTACTACTACTATTAGTACTACTGCTGCTACTACTGCTGCTACTCCTAATGCTACTAATACTGCTACTGATATTGTATTACTTTTCCTATTGGTATTACTGCAACTATTACGACTATTGCTACAACTACTACAACTACTATTACTACTGCTGCTACAACAACAACTAGAACTACTACTATTGCAACTACTACAACTACTACTATGGCCACTACTACTATAATTACTACTGTTGCTGTGACTCGTGCTACTACTACTACTACTATAACTACTAGTATCCGAACTACTGCTGCTATTGCAACAATAATAATTACTACAACAACGACTATTATTGCTACTACTGCTACTACTGCTGCTGGTACTACTACTACTACTACTTCTTCTACTACTAGTACTACTAGTACTACTACTATGACTACTATGACTACTACTACTACTACTGCTACTACTACTGCTATTACAACAACAACAACTACTACTACTACTACAACAACAAATAATACTAGTAGTACTGCTACTTATGCTGCTACTACTACCACTACAACTACTACTATTGGAACAACTACTATTGCTACTACTACTACTACTAATGCTACTACTACTACTGTTGCTACTACTTCTATTACAACTATGACTATTACTATTCGTACTACTGCTACTAATGCTACTACAATCGCAACCAGTGCTACAACTACTACTCCTACTATGACTATGACAACAGCTATAGGTGCTTCTACCACTTTTTCGACTACTACCCGTACTTCTAGAACTACTGCTACTTATAATGCTACAACTGATCCCACAGTGATAACTTCTACTAGTACTGCGACTATTACTTGTCCTACTACTACCGCTACTACTACGACTACTAGTACTAGTTCTACCACTGCTACTACTGCGTCTGTTGCTAATACTACTACGACTACTACTATTGTTACTCCACTATAACTAATTCTACTACTACTACTACCACTACTGCTACAAATACTACTACTATCATTCCTCATAACGCTTCTACTGGTGTAACTACAACTGTGGCTACTATTGCTACTGCAACTACTACTACTAGTAGTTGTAGTACTACTGTTACTACTACTACTACTCCTACTACTGCTTCTTTGCCTACTGCTACAACTAAAAGTATTATTACTACTATTACTACTACTACTACTAATGCTACTACTCCTACTACAACTCCTACAGCTACTACTACCCCTACTGTTGCCACAATTACTATTGCTACTACTCAAACTTCTGCTATTACTAGTACTACTACTACTACTACTACTAGTTCTACTATTGCAAGTACTACTGCTACCGCTACTACTGCTCTTGCTACTACTTCTGCAAATGCTAATACTACTACTACTCATACTATTACTTTTGCTACTAATATTTCTATTACTTTTGCTATTGCGACTACTGCTACTACTACAACTATGGTTGTAACAATAACAACAACAACAACTACTACTACTACTACAACTACTACAACTACGATTATGGCTACTACTATTGCTGCTACTTCTGTTACTACTACAACTACTAGTACCCCAACTACAACCGCAAATCCTATTGCTACTCCTACTGCAACTACTACTACTACTATTAATGCTGCTGCTGCCTCCTGCTACTACTACAACAACAAAAACTACTACTACTACTACCACTAATGCTACTACTACTACTACCACTAATGCTACTACTACTACTACCACTAATGCTGCTACTACTACTACTACTACTACTACTACTACTACTACTACTATTGCTACTACTACTACTACTATTGCTACAACAACAACAACAACTACTACTACTACTACTAGTATTACTCCTACAACAACTACTACTAGGACTGCTATGCCTATTACTACATGCACTCCTGCTGCAACAATTACTACTGCCACTACTACTACAACTACTCCTATTGCTATTAAACTTGCTACAGCTACTACTAGTCCTATTACTGCTACTATTGCAACTACAAATACTGCAACTACTACTACCGCTACTGCTGCTACTACTATTGGAACTACTAGTGCTGCTACTGCTACTACTATAGCTCCTACTACTTCTGCTGCTGCTGTTACTACTACTACTACAGCTACTATTGCTACTGCTACTACTGCTACTGCTAATGCCATTACTACTGCTGCTACAACTACTGCTACTACTACTACTACTACTACAACGACCACTCCTATTTTTGCTACTACAACTACACTTACTACCACCACCACTACTATTAGTATTACTGCTCCTGCTGCTACTATTATCGTAACTATTACTGCTATAATTACTACTAAGACAACTACTGGTACTTCTACAACAACTACTACTGCTGCTGCTACAACTACCACTATTGCTACTGCTACAAATGCTACTACTAGTGCTACTACAATTATTGATTCTGCTTCTACTACTACTACGGGTGTGGCTACCAAAATTGCTAATACTGATACCACTGCTACTACTATTACTACTGCAAATATTACTTCTAATGCTATTACGACTGCTACTACTACAGCTACTACTACTATAACTACTAACACTACTGCTGCTACTAATACTATAACTGCTTCTACTAGAGCTAATAATACTTCTACTACTGCTACTACTGCTATAACTGCTACTACTACTGCCACTACTGCTATTGCAACTGCAACTATTACTACTACTACTAGTACTAGTACTACTCCTTTTCCTCCTCCTCCTCCTCATACTACTATAGCTACTACTACTACTACTATTGCTAGTACTACTACTACTGCTACTGCTACTACTATTACTGCTACTATGACTGCTACTACTACTGCTACTGCTACTGCAACTAATACTTATACTACTACTGCTGCTGCTCTTACTGCTACTATTATAGCTGCAACTACTATTACAAGTACTACTTCTACTACTCCACCTACTACTACTCCTACTGCTACTACTACTTCTACTACTACTATTGCTACTATGACTACTACTGGCGCGAATACTACTAAAAACTACTACTATGACTGCTTCCAAGATAGCTAACAGTACTTACTGCTACTATTGCTACTGTAATACTGCTAAATGCTACACTGCTACACCTACTACACTAGGTAACTAGCTAACTTTGGCTACTACTACGACATACTAATACGACTGCCACTAACTAGATACTGCTGCTGGCTGCCTGCTACAACTACTACTAAGACTAGAACTAGTGACCTACTACTACTACTACTACTACGACTACTAACACTACTACTACTAGTCTGTCTACTACTACTACTACTATGGGTACTACTACTGCTACAACATCTGCTACCACTGATACTATGGGTGCTACTACTAACACTGCTACTACTACTTCTACTACTACCACAGCTACTACACCTACTACTCCTACTACTATTGGAACAACTATTACTACTTCTACAACTATTACTATTCCTGCGACTACTGCAACTACTACTCCTCTACTACTACCACTATAATTGCTGCTACTACTACTAGAATTACTATTATTACTTACTACTACTACAACTACAGCCACTACGACCCCTACGAGTACTACTAACTACAATAAGTGCAACTACTACTACAATTACAGCCACTACGACCCCTACGAGTACGACTACGACTTTCACTGCTGAGGTTGTAGCTACAAAGACTACAACTATTACTGCTACTACTACAACTGCTACTACTACTGCTACGATTGGTTCTGCTAGTACTACCACTGCCACAACTCCTACTATTACCGCAACTACTTCTACCACTACTACTATTACTACTACTACTAATACGACTACGACTACTACTTATACTACTACTACAACAACTACTACTACTACAGCTACTACTACTACTACTACTTCTACTATTACTACAATTACTACTACTACTACTACCACCATCACTAATACTACTACTGCTGCTGCTACCACAATTACTGCTACTTCTACTACTGCTACTACTACTATTACTACAATTACAGCTACTACAACAACTAATGAGGCTGCTGCTACTACTAATACCACTTCTATAGTTACTGCTGCTACTACTAATACAACTGCTATTGCTGTTGTTGTTGCTACTACTACTACTTCTGTTGCTTCTGCTGCTGTAGCTACTACTACAACTGCTATTGCTATTGTTGCTGCTATGTCTATTGATACTACTACTACTACTATTGGTACTACAACGACTACTGCATCTAATATGACTACTGCAACTTGTACTACTATTATTCATAGAACTGCTTCTGTGCTGGTACTACTACAACTGCTGCTATTGCTGCTACCACTACTGATCCTACTGCTGTGACAACGAGTACGACGACTACTACTACTACTGCTACTAGTATTGCTTCGGCTTTTACTACTTGTACTACTACAAGAACTGCTGCTACTACTATAACAACAACAACTATTACTATTGCTGCTTCTGCTGCTACTATTACTACTACTACTACTACTACTGCTGCTACTATTAGTACTAAAACCAATACTGCTTCTACTTCAATTACTACAACTAGTATAACTACTACTACTACTATAGTTGCTTTAGCTGCTACTACTTCCATTGCTGCTGCCACAGCTATTACTACTACTTCTCTTATAGCTACTACTACTGCTCCTACTACTACTACGATTACTACATTAGCAGCGGCTCCTACTACCACCACAACTGCAACTTCTGCCACTGCTATTACAACCACTATAGCTACTACTACAACAACTACTACTAGTACTACAACTACTACTACAATTGATGCGTCTACTGCTACAACTACTGTTGCTGCTACTACAGCTACTGCCACTACTGCTCCAATTGATACTACTACTATAGCTACTGCAACTTCTACTACTGTTGTTGCTACTACTACTGCTACTACTTACAACAACTACAACTACTACTATTACTACTAATGCTACAATTGCTACTTCTACTACTACTGCTACTAATGTTGCTATGACTACTAATATGATCACCACCACCACTATGATAACTACTACTACAGCTAATACTAATACTCCTACTACTTCTACCATAGTTCCAACTATTACTTCTAGTACTACTACTATTGCCGCTACTACTAGTAGTACTACTAATTGTGCTACTGATGTTGCAACTACTACTACTACTGCTTTTGCTACTAGTATTATTACTACTACTACTACTACTGTCACTACTACTACTAGTGTGGCTACCACTATTACCATTTCTACTACTACTAGTACTATAGCAACTACTACTATGACTGTGGCTACTACTTCTAGTACTACTGCAGTTACTACTACTACTACTACAACTGCTGTTGCTGTTGTTGTTGGTACTATTACTGCTACTGCTGCTACTATGACTGCAACTACTACTACAGCTGCTTCTACTTGTACCACAACTTGTACTACTGCCACTACTTTTGCTACTACTACCACTACTAGTACTACTACTACCACTACTACTATTACAACTGCTGCCACTACTACTGCTACCACTTCGACCACTACTACTAGCACTACTACTACTACTACTATGACAACTACTACTACCACTGCCGCTCCAACTCCTCCAACTACTACTACTACAATTGCTACTGTTACTAAAGCTACTGTTGCTGTTACTAAAGCTACTGCTGCTGCTACAATAACAACAACCACTACTATAACTACTGCTACTACTACTACTACTTCCACTATGACTAATTCTCTTACTACTAGTAGTATTGCTACCACTATGACTACTACTACTATGACAACTACTTATGCTACTACTACTTCCTGTGATACGGCTACTACTTTTACTACTACTACTACTATTATTGGTACCTCTACCACTACTACTGCTACTGCAACTACTAATACTACTACTAACACTACTACAACTACTACTGCTGCTACTATTACTACTGCTCCTGCTACTACTACTACTGCTACTACTGCTACTACTACTTTTATTACTACTCCTACTACCACTACTAGTAGTACTACTACTACAACTACTAGCACTACAACTACTATTACTGCTACTACTGCTACTACAACTACTACCGCTACAACTAGTACTACTTCTACAACTACGACCACTACTGCCATTGTTGCCTCTCCTACTAGTACTACTACTACCAGTATTACTACCACTACTACTACAACTACTATTACTACTAGTGTTACTACTAATCCTAATACTCCTACTACTGCTACTACTATGACTACTACTATTGCTATACTACTACTCCTAATACTACTACTTCTAACGCTCCTACTACTTCTACTACAACTCCCACTACTCCTATTACTAATGCTGCTCTACTCTTGCTACTCCTACTTTTGTTACTACTACTAGTTCTCCTAATACTCCTACTACTACTAGGAAAACTACTACTTCTGCTACAACAACCACTACCCCTCCTACTATTACTCTTACTACTACTACTACTACTATTGCTGCTACTACTATTATTACCACTGCTACAACTACTGCAACAGCTACTCCTCCTCCTCCTCCTACTACTACTACTATGACTACTGCCAATACTACTACTATTGCTACTACTAGTACTACGTCTAGTACTACTACCGCAACCACTACTTCTTCTAATACTGCTACTCCAACTTCAACTACCAGTCCTATTACTATTCCAAAAACTACCACTTCGTCTACTTCTAATACTACTACTACTTCTACTACTACTACTTCCACTACTACTACTATCGCAACTGCTACTACTACTACTATTGCTGCTGCTACTACTATGCCTACTGCTCCTACATGCGCAACTACTGATATTGCTACTACACCCACTACTACAACTTCTACTACTACTACTACTATTATTACAACTCGTACTCCTACTCCTACTACTACTACAACTGCTACTCCTCCCCCTTCGACTACTACTACTACTCCTACTCCTGTTACTACAACTAACACTACTCCTACTAGTACTACTACTATGACTACAGCTACTACTACTACTCCTATTCCAATTCCAACTCCTACCAGTTCTCCAACTACTATCATGACTACTACAACCACAACTACTATTGCTCCTACTACGATAGCTACTACTACTACTACTGCCACTACTACTACTACTATTAATACAACTATCATTATTACTACTACCACTACTTTTGCTCCAACTACTGCTACTACTAATACTACTAGTACTACGCCTATTACTACTACTACAATAACAATAACTACTACTACTACTACTGCAACTACTACTACTACTGTTGCTGCTGCCACTACTATGACAACTACAAATACTACTGCTATTACAACAATAACAACAACAACAACAACTACTACTACTAATACTACTACTACTCCTCCTCCTCCTCCTCCTCCTCCTCCTCCTCCTACTAGTCCTATTGCTACAACAACTACTACTGCTACTGTTACAACTACTACTATAGCTACAACTACAACTGCTACTGCTACTACTACTACTACTAGCGCTACAACTACTGCAACTATCGCTACAACTACTAGTACTACTACTACTAATACCATTGCCACTACTACTACTACTAATACTACTATTAATGCTACTACAATGGCTACTACTATAGCTACTACTATAGCTACTACCACTACTGCCACTACTACTACTGCTACTGCTAGTACCACAGCTAATACTACTATTATTGTTACTTCAACAGCTACTGCTATTGCTACTACTACCCCTACTGCTACAACTGCTACTATTACGTTTACTATTGCTAATACAAGTACTATTCCTCATCCTCCTCCTACTACTACTAGTTCTACTACCACTCTTACAACTACTGCTACATCATCCACTAGTATTACTGCTACAGCTACTACTACAGCTAATACTAGTATTTCTGCTAGTACGACTACTACAGCAACTGCTACTGCTACAATTGCCATTGTAACTACAGCCACTACTGCTACACTTTCTACTACTACTACTACTACTAGTACTTGTACTATTCCTTCTACTATGACTACTACTATCGCTATTGCTACTACTACTACTACTACTATTGTGCCTACTACTACTACTACTACTATTGCTACAACTACTACTTTAATACTAATACAGCTGCAACTATGACTGCTACTGCTACTGGTACTTCTACTTCTACTGCTACTATTGAGACTACAACCACTACTATTGCTGCTACTGCAAGTACTACTACTACTACAAATACTATTGCTATGACTATTACTACTGCTAATTATATTGGTAGTACTACTGCTAATACTGCTACTATTACTACTATTGCAGCTACAAGTGGTACTATTATTGTTGCAACTACTCCTACTACTAATACTGCAGCTAATACGACTGCTACTTTCACTACCACTATTACGACTACTATTGCTGCTATTACCACTGCTGCTGCTGCTACTACCACCACCACTACTACTACTCCTACTACTACAACTACTACTAGTACTACACAACTACTATTGGTGTTGTCGCTACTACTACTGATACTATTTCAGCTACTACAACAACTACTACTACTGTTGCTATTGCCACTACCACTACTACTACTAAAATAATTGCTGCTACTACTGCTACTATTACTGCTACTACATCTACTCTTACTACTACCACTACAAGTGTTGTAGCAACTACTAATACTACTACTACTACTATTACTACAACGACTGCTATTACTACTTCTCCTACTAATTTTACTATTGCCACAGATATAGCCACTACAATTGCTGCTACTCCCACCAATGCTACTATTGCTACTAATACTACTGCTACTACTAGTATTACTGCAACTGCTACTACTGGTACTACTACTATTACTAGTCCTACTACTATTACTAGTACTACTTCTACTATTATTTTTACTACTACTGCTGCTACTAGAACAACTATGACTGCTACTACAGCTATATTTGCTACCATGGGCTACTATCACAACTTTAACTTCCACTACAATGACTGCTATAATTTCTACTACTATTACTGCTACTCCAACTACTACTTCTGCTGTTGCTGCTGCTCCTGCTAATCTTCCTACTACTACCCCAACTCCTGAAACTACTCTCACTACCACTAATACTACTACTATTACAACTACGACTACTACAACTAATACTACTGCTACTACTACTACTACAACTACAACTACTATTGCTATTGCAACTGCTAGTACTACTACTACTGCCACTACTGCTACTGGAACTACTAAGACAACAACTACTAGTACTACTGCAGCTTCTGCTACTACTCCTACTTCTAATACTACTTCTACTACCACTGCCACTAACTTTACGACTAATACTACAACTAATATTACCACTACTCCTGCGACAAGTTCTACTATGACTACAACTACTACAACAATAACAACAACAACAACACCTACTACTACTATTGCTACTACTGCTACTGTTGTTGCTACTACAACAATGACTACTACCACTACTCCTACTGCGACTTCTACAACAACAACAAGTACTACTACTCCTACTACTACTATAACTACCACAATAATAACTACTACTACTATAAAAACTACAACTACTACTACTCCTAATATTCCAACTGCAGCTACCACTATTACTACTACTATAACTACCACAATAATAACTACTACTAGTATAAAAACTACAACTACTATAAAAACTACAACTACTACTACTCCTAATATTCCAACTGCAGCTACCACTATTACTACTACTATTAGTACAACCACCACTACTACTACAATTACGGGTACTACTACTACTACTTCTTCTATTACAACTTCTGCTACTCCAACTATTGCTCCGGCTACTACTAATACCACTACTCCTACTCCTACAACTGTAACTACTGCCACTACTCCTACTCCTACTACTACTGCTTTTACAATTACTATTACTACAACTACTACTATTACTTCTACTGCTACTCCTACTATTACTCCTACTACTACTAATATTCTTATTACTACTCTTGCTATTATTACTACTGCTGCTCCTACTTCTACTACGACTACTATTACCGCTACTACTTCCTCTACTACTACTATTACTATAAATACTCTTACCATTTCTGCTACAACTACTACTATGACTACTATAACTACTGCAACAACAACAACAACAACAGCTACTACAACTACTACTTATACAATTGCTACCACAACAACAACAGCTACTACTACAATCACTCCTACTAACACTACTAGTACTACTACTACTGATACTACTAGTACTACTACTACGATAACTACTCCTACTGCTACTACAACTACTCGTACTACCACTACTAATAGTACTACTGCTACTACTACTACCACTACTACAACTACTACCACTACTACTACTTTTACTAGTACTACTACTACTACTCGTAGTTATACTAGAACAAATACTACTGCTATAATTTTCACTACTACTACTAATACAACAACAACAACTACTATCACTACTACTTCTACAACTACTACTACCACAACCACTACTACAACTCCTACTACCACCACTACTACTACTACTACCATTACTGATACTATAACTATTCATACTCAAGCTTCTACTCCTACTACTACTGCTACTCCTCCTGCTGCTACTGCTATTCCTAATTATACTACTACTACTACAGCAACTTTGACTTCTACAACTACTACTAATACAACAACAACAACAACAACAACAACTACTACTACAACAACTACTACTTCCACTGCTACTACTACCACTACTACCACTACTAATACTAGTGCCACTGCTACTACTGCAACTACTACTACTACTACCACAACTACTGCTACTACTACTCCTACTAGTACTCATACTAAACTACTTCCACTACTGTTACTATAGTTAGTACTACTCTTGCTGAGGCTATTACTGTACCTACTACTCCTGCTACACCATATACTGCAATTACAGCCACTCCTACTATGCAACTATTGCTATTACTACTAGTCCTGTTGCCACTTGTACTCCTACTCCTACGACTACTACTACTACTACTTTTCCTCCTCCTCCTCCTACAACTACTCCTACTCCTGCTATTGCTACTACTGCTACTCCGACTACTTCGACTAGTACTACTACTACCACTATAACTCGTACTACTGCACCTACTCCAACTTCTACTCCCACTTTTGCTGCTATTACTAATACTATTGCGACTGCTACTGCCACTACTACTACCACTACTACTTTTGCTAGTAGTACTGTAGCTACTACAACAACTACTATTGCTACTACTACTACTTCTTTTGCAACCATTACCACTACGGCTACTACTACTATTACTACTATAACTTCTATCTCTGGTACTAGCAATACTACTACTACCTCTTCTAGTACCATTACTAATTCTACTACTACTACTGTTGCTGCTACTACTAATAATACTTTTACTACTCCAACTGCTACTGCAACTACCGCTACAACTAACACTATTTCTTCTGCAACTACTACTTCTTCTTCTACTACTACTGCTGCTATAGTGCTACTGCTATAATTGCTACTACTGTTACTACTATAGCTGCTGCTATTACTACTACTACTGTTGCTGCTATAGCTACTGCTATTGCTACTACTATTACTACTACTACTACTAGTACAGCTACAATTACTACCACTACTACTAGTACTGCTACTACTACTTCTACTACTAATACTACTACTATTTCTGCTAGTACTACTACTACTACTACTACTTATGCTAGTACTACTACTACTACTACTACAACTACTACTATAGCTACTACTACTATTAGTACAACAACTACTACTAAGGCTACTACTTCTGAAACTACAGCTATTGCCACTACTGCTACTACTACTGTTTCTACTGCTACTACTAATAGTGGTAGTAATAGTAGTACCAGATGTAGAGTAGTAGTAGTAGGAGTAGTAGTAGTTATTGTAGTAGTAGCAATAGTAGTAGTATTAGTTGAAGTAGCAGTAGTATTAGTAACAGTAGAGATAGTATTAGTAGTAGTAGTTGTTGTTGTAGTAGTAGTAGAAGTAGTTGTAGCAGAAGTAGTAGTAGTAGTAGTTGTTGTAGTAGTTGTAGTAGTAGTAGTAGTAGTAGTAGCAGTAGCTGTTGTAGTAGTAGTAGAAGTAGCAGCAGCACACATAGCTGGAGTAGTAGTCGCTACAGGAGTCATAGCAGCAGTAGTAAGAGTAATTGTAGCAGAAGTAGTAGTAATAGTAGTAGTAGCACTAGAAGTAGAAGTAATAGCAACATTAGCTATAGTAGTAGTGGTACCAGTAGCAGTAGTAATAGTAGTAGCAGTATCAGTAGCTGTAGTATTAGTTGTTGTACTAGTAGTGGTTATTGTACAAGTAGTAGTTGAGGGAGCGACAGTAGTAATAGCACTAGCAGTATTAGTAGCAGCAGCAGCAGTAGCACTAGTAGTAGTTGTAGTAGCAGTTGCAGCAGCCGTTGTAGTTGTAATAGTAGTACTTGTTGTAGTAGTAGGAGGAGCGGTAGTAGTATTAGTAGCACTAGCAGCAATAGTAGTAGTAGTAGGAGTAGTAATAGTAGCAGTAGTTGTTGTGTCAGTACTAGCCATAGTAATAGTAGTAATAGTTGCAGTAGTATTAGCAGAAGTAGTAGTTGTCGTAGTAGTTGTAGTAGAAGTAGTAGTAGCATTAGTTTTAGTAGTAGTCGTAATAGAGATTATAGCAACAGTAGAAGATGTACTAGGAGTAGTAGTAGTAGTCGTTGTTGTTGTTGTAGTAATAGGAATTGCAGTGGTAGTAGTAGCAGCAATAGCAGCCATAGTAGCAGCAGCAGTAGTAGTAGCAGTCGTTGTTGCAGTAGCAGTGGTAGCAAAAATAGTAGAAGTCGCAGTAGTAATAAAAGTAGTAGCAGCAGCAGTAGTAGTAGTAGTAGTAGTGGGAGAAGTAGTAGTAGCAGTAGCTGTACTAGCATGGGAAGTAGCTGGAGTAGTAGTAGTAGCAAAAGTAGTAGTACCAGTAGTGGTAGTAGAAGACTGTGTAGTAGTAGGAGAAGTAGCAGTTGTGTTAATTATAGGAGAAGTTGCAGTAGTAGCAGTCATAGTAGTAGTGGTAGTAGCAATAGCAGCAGCAGTAGTAGTAATAGTAGTAGTAGTAGAAGCAGTAGTAGTAATGGTAGTTATAGTAGTAGTAGTAGTTGTAGTAGTAGTAGTAATAGCAGTAGTAGAAGTAGAAGCAGTAGTAGGAATAATAGTTGTAATAGAAATAGTTGTAGTAGTTATAATACTACTACAACTATAACAACAACTACTACTACTATAATTACGACTAACTCCTAATACTCCTATTTGTATTACAACTGCTATAATTATTACTTCTATACTACTATTTCACCTACTACAACAACAACTACGACTATGACCACAACTTCTACTCTTCTAGCTACTACTCCTCCAACTAATGTTACTAGTACTACTGCAGCTGCTGCTACAACTACTACACCAATACAGCTACTACTATTACCACTACTACTACTAATGCTAGTTTTTCGACTACTACTATTGTGACTACTATTACTACTACCAATCCTACTACAAATCCTACTACTACCAATACAATTACAACAACTACTATTAGTACTGCAAAAAGGATTACTACTATTACTACTCCTACTGCTAATATTACTCCTACTGCTGTTAGTACAACAACTACTACTACTTCAACCACTACCACTACTACTACTATTAGTACTACTACTACTACTACAATAACTATTGTTGTTGCTGCTACTAGTTGTAATACTCCAACTACAACAACAACAATAACTACTACTACAACTATTACTAATACTACTACTTCTACAACTACTATTACGACCACTACTATTACTACCGCAACCACTACTACTACTACGACTACTAGTAGCACTACAATTACTACTACTGCAACTTCTACAACTAAAACTACTACTTCTACTTCTTCTACTACTACTACTATTACTACATTCTGCTACTACTAGTACTACTACTATAGCTGCTGCTACAGCTACAGCTACTACACTACTACTACTACTTTTGCCACTACTATTGCGGCTACTACTACTACTACTAGTAGTACAATACTACTAGTATAATTACAGATAATACTACTACTGCTGCTACAACAACTACTACTACTGCTACTACTACAACAACAACAACAACAACAACTACTCCTACAACTACTCCTACTACAATTACGACTCCTACTACTATAACTTCTACTATTGTTGCTGCTACTTCTTCCACTACTACTTCTACTACTACTAATGCTATAACAACTACAACTACAACTACTACTACACTTACTAAAACTACTACAACTACAACAACGATTACTACTATTACTGCTACTACTACTACTACTATTGCTACTACTGTTGCTGCTACAACTACAATGGCTATTGCAACTACTACTACTACAACTACAATAACTTCTGCTACCACTACTACTATTACTGCAACTCCTACTAGTTCTCCTCCTACTACTACTGCAACTACTAATGCTACTATTAGCACTACTACTGCTAGCCAAACAACTAAAACTACTAATACTACTACTACTTATATTACTACTACTGCTACTACTTCGACTACTAGCACCATTACTATGTCTGCTATTGCTACTTCTACCACTACTACTACTTCAGCTATTACTTCTACTAAACTACTACTTGTACAACTACAATGATTACTGCTACTAATATTACTACAATGGCTACTACTACTTCTCCAACTTTTACTACTTCCACTACCACTATTGCGACTACTATTGCTACTATTACTACTACTGCTGCTGCTGCTACCACCACCACTACTACTACTCCTACTACTACAACTACTACTAGTACTACACAACTACTATTGGTGTTATCGCTACTACTACTAATACTATTTCAGCTACTACAGCAACAACTACTACTGTTGCTATTACCACTACTACTACTACTACTATTACTAAAACAATTGCGGCTGCTACTGCTACTATTACTGCTACTACATCTACTCTTACTACTACCACTACAACTGCTGCAGCAACAACTAATACTACTACTACTACTATTACTACAACGACTGCTATTACTACTTCTCCTACTAATTTTACTATTGCTACAGATATAGCCACTACAATTGCTGCTACTCCCACCAATGCTACTATTGCTACTAATACTACTGCTACTACTAGTATTACTGCAACTGCTACTTCTGGTACTACTACTATTACTAGTCCTACTACTATTACTAGTACTACTTCTACTATTATTTTTACTACTACTGCAGCTACTACAACAACTACGACTGCTACTACAGCGATATTTGCTACCATGGGCTACTATCACAACTTTAACTTCCACTACAATGACTGCTATAATTTCTACTACTATTACCAGTACAACAACTACTACTACCATCACTCTTGCTACAACTGCTACTACTGCTACAACTACTATCACTACTACTGCTACTGCTGCTGCTTATAGTGATATTGCTACAACTATATCTACTACTGCTACTACTGCTACTACTGCAGCTATTGCTACAACTACAACTACTTCTCCTCCTACTATGACTACAGCTGGTACAACTAGTACCACTAATACTGCTACTACTACAACAAGGACTACTGCTACTACAGCTGCTGTTGCTACTACTACAACAAAGCTACTGCTACTACTGCTGCTGCAACTATTACTACTATTCCCACTATTATGACTACTACTACTACTACTACTACTACTACTATTACGACTACTATTACTGCTACTAACACTAATACTAATACTATTACTTCTACTGCTACTACTACACCTTCTACTACTACTACTATTACAACAACTACTACTACTACTTCTCCAACTACTACTACTACTTCTACTACTACCACTACTGCTTAGCTACTACTACTACTATGGGTAGTACAGCTGCTTTAACTACTACTGCTACTTCTACTACAACTACAATGACTGCTGCTGCTGCTGCTGCAACTGCTACTTTTCTTATTACTATAACTGATGATACCACTATTGCTACTACTGCTATAGCAACCACTACTTCTACAAGTACTACAGCTACTACAACAGTAATTGCTACTGCTACAACTATAACTACAACAACTACTACTATTACTATTCTTCCGACTGCTGCTACTACTAGTTCTCCAAGTACTACTACTACTGCTACGATACTGCTACTACTAGTACGACTAATACCCCAACTACGAAAACAATAAATACTATTACTACTGCTGATGCTACTACTACTACAACTGCTACTACTACTACTACTACCACTATTTCAACTAATACTACCACTACGACTACTACTACTACTACTATTTCTACTACTGCTGCTGCTACTACCATAATATTACTGCTACTACTACTACTTCAACTAATACTACCACTACTATTATTTCTGCTACTATCACTACTACTACAACTACTATTACTACTTCAACGAATACTACTACCACTACTACTACTACTACTACTATTAGTTCTTCTTCCACTAATCCAACTAATACTACTCAAACTACTACTCCTACTCATACTCTTGCTACTACCAATACTGCAACCACTACTGCTACTACTACTGCTACTACTACTACTACCACAATGGCTACTACTAGTACTACAACTGCTGCTGCTACTACTGAAAATACTACTGCTTTTGCGACTACTACTACTACTACTACAACAACTACTGCTACTCCTCCTACTACTACTTCTACTGCAACTACTACTACTACTACTACTACTTCTTTTGCAGCTACTATTACTGCTAATTCTACTGCTACTACTATTACTACTATTGCTACTTTTGCTGCTACAACTACTACTATTGCAATTGCTACTACCACTACTAATTCTACTACTACTACTTATCATATTACAACTACTACGACTACTTCTACTACTATTATGGTTACTTGCACGGCTACTAGTTTAGCTAATACTGCTAAGACAACTACCATTACTATAGCTAGTACTACTATTGCTACTGTTACTACTACCACTACTACTACTATAATTACTCCTACTACCACTGCTACTACTACTGCTGCTACCACTGCCACTCCTACTAATACTACTAATACTGTTACAACTTGTACTACTACTACTGCTGCTACTACAGCTACTACTGCTAGTATTACTACTACTGCAATTACTACTGCTACTACTATCGCCGCTACAGCTGCTACTACTACTACTTCTACTGCTGCTGCTACTATTACTCCTCCAATTACCACAATAATTACTACTACTACTACTACTACTTCTGCAACTATTGCTATAACTATTACTATAATACTAATACTACTGCTACTACTACTATTTCAGCTACTTCTATTACTAAAGCTACAACGTTTGCTACTACAACAACTGCTACTCCTATTAATACTACAACTGCTATTACGACTACTTCTACCAGTAGTATTACAAATACTACTATTACTACAACAACTACTACTACTACTTCTTCTAATATTATTACTACTGCCATGAGGGCTAATATTCTGTTGCAATTATGGCTAATTTTGCTACTATTGCTACCACTGCTATGACTGCTACAACGACTACTTTTGCTCCTACTATTACTACTACATTTACTAATCGTACTACTACAGCAACTACTACTGCTAGTACTACTACTAATACTACTATTACTGCTACTATTGCTATTGTTGCTGTTACTACTCCTACTACTACTGTTGTTGCTGCTGCTACTACTGTGACACCTACTACTTTTTTGTCTACTACTACTTCGGATGCTACTACTGCTGCTGCTGTCGTTGCTACGACTACAATTGCTGCTACTATTGCTATTACTATTGCTGGTACTACTACTACTGTTAATAATACTAATACTACTGCTACTGCTACTGCTACTACTATGACTACTACTACTACTACTACTAGTGCTACTACTACTACTACTACTAGTGCTACTACCACCAGTACCACCTTTGCCACAACGACAATTACAGCTACTGTTATTATGGTTACTGCTCCTACTACTGCTTCTCCTTCTACTATAACTACTACAACTACTGTAACTCCAACTACTATTGCTTCTACTGCTACTACTACCACCACCACCACTACTACTACTACTATTTTTGCAGCGACTAATACTACTAATTCTACTACTACTACTATTATTGCTACTGCTACTTCTACTGCTATTACCACTACTATTGCCACTGCTACTACTACTAATTCCACTACTAATACTTATCATATTACTACTACTACTAATACTACTTCAACAAATACTGCTACTGCTACTTCTACTACTATTACGGTTATTGGTACCACTGTTACTTTTGCTAATACTGCTAATACCGCAACCATTGATGCAGCTATTACTACTATTGCTACTACTACTACTACCACTCCTACTACTTCAATTACTAATACTACTCCTACTGCTACTACTGCTGCTCCCACTGCCACTCCTGCTACTACTACTACTACTGTGACAACTGGTACTACTACTACTACTACTGCTACTACTGCAAGTATTACTATCACAGCTACTACTACTGCTGCTACTGCTTCTACTGCTGCTACTACTATTACTCCACCGATTACTACAATAATTATTACTAGTACTACTACTTCTTTTTTGTTGTTGCTACAACTATTACTATACTACTAACACTACTGCTACTACTACCACTTCGGCTACTTCTATTACTATAGCTACAACTTTTGGTACTACAACTACTGCTACTCCTACTAATACCATAGCTGCTATTACGGCTACTTCTACCACTAGTATTACAAATACTACTACTACTACTACTACTATTTCTAATACTATTATTACTACTACTACTACTTCTACTATTGCTACGATAGCTACTAATTTTGGTATTACTGCTACTACAACCACTGCTGCTGCAACAACTACTACTACAGCTACTACTACTACTACTACTACTACTACTACTAATATTATTGCTGCTGCTGCTACTGCTACTGCTACTACTATTGCTGCTACTGCTAATGCGACACCTACTATTTTTTTCACTACTACTACTTCTACTACTACTACTGTTGCTGCTGCTTCTACTACTGCTACAATTGTTGCTACTACTGCTATTACTATTGCTAGTACTATTCCTACTGTTACTACTACTAATACTACTACTACAACTACTGCAACTACTACTATGACTACTACTACTACTACTACAAGTGATACTACCACTAGTACCTCCTCTACCACTACTACAATTACTGCTACTATTATTACAGTTAATGCTCCTACAACTGCTTCTCCTTCTACTACTACTACTTCTGTTACTTTTGCAACAACCACTACTGCTCCTACTACTACTACTAATACGACCATTGCTACAACTACACTGCTCCTACAACTACGACTACTACTACTACAACTGCTCGTGCTCTTACTACTACTAATAATACTGCCACTACCACTTCTTCAACTACTACAACGATACCTACTACTGCTGCCACTACTACTGCTACTACTACTATAACTACTACTACTGCTACTACAATTAATACTAAAACTACTACAAGGACTACTACTACTACTATTCCTACTACTACTACTGCTATTCCTCTTACTGCTACAAGTGCTACAATAGCTACAACAAGTACAACTACTGCTACTACTATCGCTGCTACTACAGCTGCTACTCCTACTAGTACTACTACTACTGCTGCTACAACAAGTGCTACTACAACTTTTGCTACTACTACTACTACTACCACGACTACTACTATTGCTATTGCTACTAACGCTTCTCCTATTTCTACTACCTTTGAGACTACTACTTCTGCAACTGCTATTGTTACTACTACCAGTAATGCTACTACTACAACACTACTACCGCTGTTGCTGTTGGCACTACTACTATTGCTACTACTACAACACTACTACTACTATTGCAGTTGCCGCTACAACTGGTACCACTACAGTAATTTCTGCTACTACTACTACTACTATCGCTACTACTTATACTACTACTACGACCACTAAAACTATTGTAGCTACTACTACTACTACGACAACTACTTCGCTTACTAGTATTACTGTTGATACCACTGATGCTGCTACTCCGGATAATGCAACTGTTGCTTCTAATTCTACTGATACTACTAGTATTATTACTACAACTACTAATATTACTACTACGACTACTACTTCTGCTACTATTTTTACTGCTACTACAACTACAACTGCTACTACTACGACTACAACAGCTACTACTTCTGCTACTATGGGCTACTACTACTACTGCTACATCCACAACCATGACTGCTGCGACTTCTCCTACAATTACCACTACTGCAACAAATGCGACAACTACTACAACTACTATCACTAATATCACACCTACTACTACTTTTGCTACTACTACTATTACTGCTTTTACTACTATTGTTACAACTGCCAATACTACTACTACAGTTGCTACTACAAGTACCACTTCTACTGCTACAACTACTACTAGGACTACTGCTACTACTACTACTGCTACTACTATTGCAACGACTAGTACTACTATTGCTACTACTAATACTACTACAGTTACTGCTACAACTACTACTACCACTACTATTAATGCCTTTGCTACAGCTGCTATAGCTACCACTGCTACTACTATAACTGCTACTATTGCTACTACTACTGTAACTACTTCTGCTACAGCAACTACTACTACTACAACGACAAGTACTTTCGCTATAGCTAGTACTGTTGCTCTTAACCTGCTACTACTACTACTAGTAATACTACTACAACTTTTACTATTACCCCTACAACTCCTACTGCTACTATTACTACTACCGCTACGCCTACCACTTATACTACTGCTACTAGTACGGCTTCAACTATGACTACCCTACTACTACAACAACTACTACTACTACTTTTACCATTACTCCTACTACTCCTAATACTACTACTACTACTGTGACTACAACAACAACTACTACTACTTCTCCTCCTCCTCCTACTACTACTACTAGAACTACTACTTCAACTTCTCCTCCTTCTACAAGTACTCCTACTACAATTGCTCCGACTACTACTGCTACTGTAACTACTACTACTACTACTACTAATACCACTACTATTTCTACTACTACTTCAACTACTGCTACACATACAAGTACTGCAGCTGCTACGACTATGACCTCTACTGCTACTACTACTACTACTAATATTGCTCCAACTACTACTACTATTGCTACTACTGCACCTACTATTCCTGCTAATACTAATACGACCACCACAAATACTGTTGCTACTACTACTACAACTACTACTACTGCAACAACCACTACGGCCACTACTGATACTCGTGCAACTACTGCTGCTACTACTACCACTACAATACTACTACTTCAACAACTACTACTACTTAAACTACTACTACCACTTCAACTACTACTACTACTACTACAAATACAAATACTACTTTGTCTACTACTACTACTACAACAACTTCTTCTCCTACTATTACTACTCCTATTGCTACTACTACTACCTCTCGTACTACTACCACTACTACTAGAACTACTACAACTACTACTGTTGTTGCTGCTACTTCTGCTATTCCTACTACTACTACTCCCATACTACTACTGCCGCTGCTACAACTATCTACTATTGCCACTACAACAACAACAACTACTACTACTATTACTACTGCAACTACTACTATGATTGCTAGTAATACCACTACTGCTACTACTATGACTCCTACTACTACTTCTACTACTTACACAACTCCAACTACTCCAACTAAGGCTACTACTACTGCTGCTGCTGTTACTACTGCTAATACTACTACTGCTACCACTAATACTATTGCTACACTACTACCATTGCTACCACTTCTACTACTACTACTCCAACTACTACTACTACTACAACCACTATTGCTACCGCTGATACTCCTCCTACTATTGCTGCTAATACAACATCCACTATGACTTCTGCTACTTTTACTCCTACTACTACAACTACTACTCTAGTTATTACATCTACTGCTACAACTGCTACTATCACTACTCCTACAACTACTACAACAACCACTACTATTACTACTGCTAGAACTATTACTACTACTACGACTACAATAACTATTACTACTGCAACTGCTATTCCTACTACAACAGGTACTACTTCTACTTCTACTACTACTACTGCTACTGCAACTACAATTGCTGCTACTGCTTCTACGACGATTACTATAACTACTCCTACAACCGTTGCTACAACTTCTACAACAACTAATGCTATAACTTTTGCTACTACTATAACTACTATTGCTACTATTGCTACTACTAGTACCACTATTGCAACAACTACTACTACAATAACTACTACTGCTACTTCTATTACTGCTACTGCTATTGATACTACTTTTACTATGACCACTACTTTGGCTACTACTATTGTACTATCGCCACTACCGCCACTACTACTGCAACTATACTGCTACTATTACTATTGCTCCTGCTACTACTACAACTACTACTATTACTACTACTACTACTATTGCCATTGTTTTTGCTCCTGCTACTCCTACTACTACCACAGCTACAACAATAACTACTACTTTTGCTACTACTACTACTACTTTTACTAGTAATACTACTATTACTACTACTGCTACTATTACCCCTACTCCTACTACTCCTTCTATGATTACTATTATTAATAATATTATTATTATTACAACTACTACTACTACTACTATTACTACTAATATGACTACTGCTACAACTATGACAACAATTACTACTACAATTGCAACTTCAAATGTGACTACTGCCACTGCTGCTACTACTACTACAACTCCTACTACTACTACTCCTACTACTACTACAACTACTACTACTGCGAATACTACTAATACTGTTGCTACTACTACCACTACTACTCCTACTACTACTCCTACTACTGCTACAACTGCTACTACTTTTGCTACTCCTAATACTACTACTCGTACTACTAATACTACTATAATTACAATTGCAACTACTACTACTACCACTACTACTACTACTACTACTACTGCTGCTGCTGCTACTGCTACTACTACTACTACTTCTACTACAACTATCACCACTTCAACTATTACTACTACCGTTACTATTATTACTACTATTATTAATACTTTTGCTAATACTACTACTACTATTATTACTCTTACAACTATTACTGCTACTACTACTACTACTATTACTACAACTACTACAGCTGTAGCTTCCACTGCTACTCCTACTACTACTTCTAGTACCACCACTACTACTACTCCTAGTCATATGACTACCACTACAACAACTACTACTGTTACTTGTACTACTTCTACCACAACTACTACTGCTGGTACTTCTACCCCTACTACTACTACTTCTACCACTACAGCTACAACAACAACTACTACTACTGCTGCTGCTGCTACTACTACTACTACTACTACTACTATAACAACAACAACTAGTACTACAACTACTACTACTAGTACAACTACTTCACCGACAACATCTACCATTGCTATTGCTACAGTAACTACTACTATTGCAACTACTACTACTGCTACTGCTACTACTTCTACTACTACTACTATTGCAACTTTTGCTGCTACTGCTTCTGCTATTACAGCTACTGCTAGTACTACTATTACTACCACTATTACTACTCATACTACTACTAATACTCCTATTACCAATACTACTACCACAACTACAACTACCACTACAATACTACCACTACTACCATGACCACTACTACTACTACAATTGCTATTGTTACTACTACAACAACTATTACTGCTACTACACCCACCACCACAACTACTATCATTACTACTGCTATTATTGCTACTGGCAACTACTTCTAATACTACTACTACTACTGCAACTACTAAACTACAACTACTATAGCTTCCACTATTAAATACTACTACTACTGCTACAGCTGCTACTACTCTATTTCTCCTACCCTAACTGCAATAAATACTACTACTGCTGCTACTACTATTGTTGTTACTAATACTACTACTATAGCTACTATCACTAGTGCTACTAGTTTTGCTATGGATACTACTACTTCTACTAATACCACTACTACTGTTGCTACCACTGCTGCTACTAACACTACTACTACTACTACTACTACAGCTACCACAACTACAAATACTGCTGCTCCTAGTACTACTTATACAACTACTGTTACTACTACTACTACTACTACTACTTCTACTACTGCTGCTGCTACTACTACTACTATTACTAATACTTCTACAGCTCCTACTACTGCTGCTACTACTACTGTGACTACTTCTACTATTACGATGACTATGAATACAATGACTACAAGAAAAATAACTACTACGACAACTACTGCTGCTACTACTACCTATATTACTACTATTACATCTACTACTACTACTATTACTACTTTTGCTACAAGTACTATTATTACTACTGGTACTACTACTACTATTACTACTACGGGTGCTACTACTACAACTACAACTTCTACTACTTTTGCCACTACTACCGCTACTACTACCACAAGTACTACTGCTACTACTGTTACTACTGGTACTATTGCTACTACAACTACTACTGCTATGGCTTCTACTATTACTACTGCTGATACTGCTGCTACTACTACTACTATTGCTACTACTGCTACTGCTACTACTGCAACTATTACTACCACCATTACTACTAGTATTTTGACTGCTCCTTCTACATCTACTACTACTACTCCTATTACTACTACTACAACTGCAACAAGTTCTCCTGCTGCTACAACTAGTACTACTACTTCTACAACTAATGCAACTACTACTGCCACTACAAATGCTACTACCACAAGCACAACTACTATTGTTGCTGCAATAACTACTACTATTGATTCTCCTCCTCCTCCTACTACTACTACTACTGTTGTTGCTGCTACTACCAGTACTACTACCACCACTTCTACTATTACCACTACTACTACTGCTACTGCTAACACTACTGTGGCTACTACTACTCATCATATCATACTACTACTACTATTGCTACTACTACAGTGACTACTATCACTGCTGCTGCTGCTACTACTACTACTACAACTAATAGTTTTGCTACTACTACCACTACTGCTACTACAACTACAACTACTACTTCAACTACTACTATAACTACCACTACTGCTACAACTACTATTACTGCCACTGCTTTAAGTACTATTACTACCACTAGTTCTACTGCAAATCTTACTAGCACTACTACTACTATGACCACTACTAACACTTCTACTACTACTATAACTTCTGCTACTACTACAACTAGTACTAATACTTGTACTACTTCTCCAATAGCCACTACTACCGCTACAACTTCTACCGCCACTACTACTACCACTATAACTGCTCCTACTGCCGTAACTACAACTATTATTATTGATAGTACTATTGCTGCTACTACTACTACTACTGCTACTACTCCTATTACTAAAGCTATAACTACTATTGCTACCACTATAACTACTACTACTGCTACTACTACTATTACAACTATTACTACTACTACTACTGCTGCTGCTACTAATACAACAACTACTAATACCATTACTACTGCTGCTACCACTACTACAACTACCACCACTACAACTGCTACAGCTACCACTACTATAAATATTACTACTCCAATTACTACTTCTGCAACTACTTTGTCTACTACTACTACTACTACTACTACTACTCCAACTAATGATGCTGCTACTAATATTACTACTACGACTACTACTACCACTTCTGCTGCTGCTACTACTACTACTACTGCTGCTGCTATTACTGTGACAACTATGACTACTATCATGACTACTACTACTGCTGCTGCTACTGCTGCTGCTATTACTAGTGCTACTACTACTCTTAGTAATAGTACTACTGCTGCAGCTATAACTACAAATATTACTATTACAACTACTGCTGCTACTACTACTGGTACTACTACTACTGCTGCTACTACTAGGACTACTGTTGCTACAGCTACTACTACGACTATAACAACTCCTATTACTACTATAACTACAACTACTACTATAACTGAAACAACAAAAAAAACAAATACTACTACAACTAGTACAACAACAACTACTACTAATAGAATGCTTACTACTCCGAATACTACTACTACTACTACTATTCCTTCTACTACTACTATTACTACTGATACTGCTACTACACCTAGTACTGTAGCCTCTACTACTACTACAACAACAACAACTGCTACTACTACTACCCCTAGGAATATTTCCGCTCTACTACAACTTATACAACTTCTACTACTACTATAATAACTACAACTACCTCTACAACTGCTACTATAGCTATTACTTATACTGATATACTAGTACCTCTGCTGCTACTACTACTACTACTTCTTCTCCTACAACTACTAGTACTTCTACTACTACTACTACTACTACTAAGACTACTACTACTACTACTGCTACTACTACGACTACCAATAGTACTATAGTAGCTACTACTATTGCTACTACTAATATTACTTCTCCTTCTACTACTTCTTCAGCTACTATAACTACCACTACTACAGCTGCTACTAGTACCATTACTAATGCTGCTACTACCACTACTCCTACTACTTCTACTCTTACTATTACTACAACAACAACAACTACTACTACTACGGCCACTACTTCTACTCTTACTACTACTACAACAATAACTACTACTACTACTACGGTTACTACGGCCACTACTGCTACTACTGCTACTATCACTACACTGCTAATAATGCTACTACCATACTTCTACCACTTTTCCTACTAGTACTCCTGCTACTACTGCTACTACAACTACTATTACTACCATGACTACTACTACTACTTCTACTGCTCGTTCTTCTACTACTGCTACTACTTCATTTACTACTACAACAACAACAAGTTCTCCTACTGCTACAACTAGTAATACTACTACTAATACAACTACTATTAATCCTACTACTACTACTAGAGCTACTACTACTACAATCGCTACTACTATAACTTGTACCACTACTATTATTGCTACTGCTACTGTAACTTCTTCTCCTCCTACTACTACTACTAGTACTACTATGACTAAAAATACTACTACTACTTCCACTGCTATTACTGTTACTACTACCACTACTGTTGCTGCTGCTACTACTGCTACTTCAACTACAGTGGCTGCTACTAGTACTACTACTACTACTATTACTATAATTACTAATACTACTATGACCACTACCACTACTGCTGCCACTATTGTTGTGACTAATACTGCTACCACTACTACTGCTACTACTACTACTACTGCAACTACTGCTACTATTACTACCGCATCTGCTGCAACAACTAGCAACACCATAACTACTAATACTATTACTACTACTACTGTTGCTGCTATTGCTACCACAGCTATTGCGGCTATGGCTGCTGCTACTACTATTGCAACTTCAACAACTACTACAACAACAATGACAACTACTACAACTATACTAGAACTACTTCAACTATTATTGCTGCTACTGCTACTACTGCTATGGCTGCTGCTACTACTACTACTACTACTAAAAATCCTATTCCAACTCCTCCTACAACTACAACTACTACTACGACTACTACAACTACTACTATTGCTAGTATTGCTACTACTACTACAACAACTGCTACGATAACTACTACTACTACTACAACTACTACTACTGCTGTTACAACTACTAGAACTATTAGTACCACTAATACTACGGCTACTACTGCAACAACTACTACTAGTACTATTGCTACTACTGCTACTACTATTTCTACTGGTACTGAACCAACTAATACAAGTACTGCTACTACTACTACTACTACTTCTACTCCCACTGACACAACAACTACTACTACTTCTACTACTCCTACTACAACAACAACTACTTTTGAAACTGCTAGTACTACTACTGCTTCAACAACTGCTACTACTACTAGTACTACTACCACAAGAACTGCAACTACTATACTACTACTTGTATTAGTAGTACTACTACTAGTACTGCAACTACTACTACTACTAATACAAGTACTACTGCTACTACTAGTACTAATGCTACTACTTTTGCTACTACTATAATATTATTACTTCACCTACTACTACTACTACTGTTACCTTTGTAAAAGTTACTACCACTACTACTACTACTTTTTCTCCCAATGCAATGGCTGCAACCACCATCACTACTACTACTGCCCCTATTGCTTCCACTATTACTACAGCTACTACTGCAACTACAATTACTACTACTACTACAACTAACACTACTACGACTACTACTACTACTATTACTACTATTACTACTACTACTCCTCCTACTACTGCTTCTATCACTTCTACTACTAGTATGGCAACTGTGACTGCTACTACTACTGCATCTACTATCGCTACTGCTACCACTGCTACTACTACTACTACTACAAACAACTACTAATGCTACTCCTACTGTAACTGCTACAACTACTCCTACTACTTCTACTGCTTCTACTGTGAGTATTGCTACTGCATAACTACAACTGCTACTATTATTACTATTTCTATAGCTGCTGTTACTACTATTACTATAACAATAACAACTGCTACAACTGCTACTATTATTACTAATATTACTACTACACCCACATCTATTGCTACAAGTACTGCTGCTACTACTCGTACTCCTACTACTGCTCCTACTAGTACTCCTGCTACAACTTCTACTGCTACTACTACTACCACTACTACCATGATTACTACCACTACTTTTGCTGCTCATTCTGCTACTATTACTGCTTCTAAAGCTACTATTACAACTATAATAATTTCTCATACTGCTACTACTACTACTGCTGCTATTAATGATAATACTACTACTACTGCTACTACTACTATTGCTATTGGTACTGCAAATACTAATACTTCTTCTTCTACTACTACTACTAAAATAACTACTCCTACTACTACAACTACTACAACTAGTTCTACTACTATAACTGCCAAAACTATTACTACTATGCCTGCTACTAGGATTGGTACAACTACTATAATTATTACAACTACTACTGCCACTACTGCTATAACCACTACAACAACAACTACTATTACTGCTATTGCAACTACTACTACTTCTTCTTCTACTACTACTACTACAACTACTGCTACTACTGTTACTGCTACTACTACTACTGCTACCACTATTACTACTATTACAACTACCGCTGCTGCTGCTGCTAATGCTACCACTACCACTACTACTGCTACAACTACTACTACTACTACTTCTATTTCTAACAATGCTACTATAGTTACTGCAATTGCAGCTACTGCTACTACTACTACTACAACTACTACTACTACTAGAACTAGAACTACAATAATTACTACTGCAATTTCCCATAGTAGTATAGCAGCAGTAGCAACAGTAGAAGTATAGTAGTACTAGTACTAGTAGTAGAAGTAGTAGTAATAATAATCATAGTAGTAGTAATTTTAGAAGTAGTAGTAGTGATAGTCATAGCAGTTGTAGTATAAGTAGTAATAGTAGTACTAGTAAAAGCAACTGGAGTAGTAGAAGTGGTAGCAATATTAGGAGTAGTAGTAATAGTAGTAGTAATAGTAGTAATTGTTGTTGTTGTTGTAGTTACAGTAATAGTAGTAATAGTAGTAGAAGTAGTAATAGGAGTCGTAGTAGTAGCGATAGGTGCAATAGTAGTAATAGTACTAGCAGCAACATTAGTTGTAGTAGTAACAGTAGTAGTTCCAGTAGCAGCAAAATAGGAAGTTGTAGTGGTAGTTGTAGTACTACCAGTAGTAGCAGTAGTAGAAGTACTAGTTGTATTAGTACTTGAAGTTGTAGTAGTAGTAACAATTGCAGTAGTAGCAATTATGGAAGGAGTAGCAGTTGTGGCAATAGCATTTGGAGCTATAGCTATAGTAGTAGCAGCAGTTCCTACAGAAGTAGCAGTAGTACTAGTAGCAAGTAGTTGTAGTGGTAGTAATAATAGTAGTTGTAGTGGTAGTAATAATAGTAGTAGTAGCAGTAGCAATAGTTGTAGCATTAGTAGTAGAAGTAGTAGTAGCAGTAGTAGCAGTAGTATTGGTAGTAGCAGTAATAGTAATAGTAGTAATACTAGTTGAGGTAGGAGTTGCAGCAGCAGTAGTAGTAGGAGTAGTAGCAGCAGTAACAGTAGTAGGAGTTGTAGCAGTCGTAGTAGTAGTTATAGCAGTAGCAATAGCAGCAGCAGCAGTAGTAGTTATGGTAGGAGTAGTAGCAGTATCAGTCATAGTAGGTGTTGTTGCAGTAGCCATAGTAGTAGTGGTAACAATTGTAGTTGTGGTTGTAGTAGAGTTAGTAGTAGTAGCAGTTATAGTAGCAGTAGTAATAGTAGTAGTAGAATTTGTTTTAGTAGTAATAGTTGTAGGACTAGTAGTAGGAGTGGCATTAGTAGAAGTAGTAGTAGTAGTAGCAATTGTTGTAGTAGTGCAAATAGTAGTCATAGTATTCAGTGGTGGTAATAGTAGTACTAGTAGTGATAGTAGTAATTGTAGTAGCAGTAGCAATGATAAGAGTAGTAGTAGTTATTGTAGTTGTAGGAGGAGTTGTAGTAGTAGTTGTAGTAGCAGTAGCAATAGTAGTAGTAGTAGTAGCAGTAGCAATAGTAGCAATAGTAGCAGTAGCAGGAGTAGAAGTACTAGTAGTAGCAGAAGTAGTAATAGCAGTAGAAGCAGGACTAGAAGTACTAGTAGAGTGGTAGTAGTAGCAATAGCAATAATTTTAGTAGCAATAGAAGCAACAATTGTAGTAGTAGTGGTTAGAGTAGTACTTGTGGTTCTTAGAGTAGTAGAAGTAGCGGCGATAGAAGCAAAAGTAGCGGTGATAGTAGCAGTTGTAGCAGTAGTTGCAGTAGTACTAGTAGAAGTAGTAGTTGTGGTAGTAGTAGAAGTTGTAGAAGTAGTATTAGTAGTAGTAAGGTTGGTAGTTGTTGTAGTGGCAACAGCGGTACTAGCAGTAATAGCAGTTGTTGTAGTAGTAGTAGTAGTAGTACTAGTAGCAGTAGTAATAATGGTACTACTACTAGTAGTAGTATTAGTAGTAATAGTAGCAACAATAGTAGAAGCAGTACTAGACGCAGTTGCAGTAGTAGCAGTTGTAGAAGTAGTTGCGGTAGTCGTAGTAAAAATGGTAGTAGTCGTAGTATCATTAGTATTAAGAGGAGTAGTAGTAGTAGTAGTAGTAGTAGTTGCAGTAGCTGTGAAAGTAGTTGTATTTAGACAAGTAGTAGTTGTAGCAGAACAAGCAGCAGGAGCAGTACTAGTGGTTGTAGTAGTTGTAGTAGTTGTAGCAGTAGCAGTAGTTAGCAGCAGCAGCAGCAGTAGTAGTAGTAGGAGTAGCAATAGAAGTAACAGTAGTAGCAGTAGTAGAAGTAGCAGTAGCAGGAGTAGGAGTAGCAGCAGTAGCAGTAGTTGTAACGCTAGTAGTTCTAGGAGCAGCAGTAGTAGTAAAAGTAGTAGTAGCTATGGCAATAGTAATAGTAGTAGTAGTAGTAGTAGAGTTAGCAATAGTATTAGTAGTAGTATTAGCTGTAGCAATAGTAGTAATAGTTGTGGTAAGAGCAGCATATGTAGTAGCAGTAGCAGCAGTTGAAGCAGTAGCAGCAGCAGTAGCATCAGTAGCAATAGCAGCAGTAGTACCAGTAGCAGTAGTTGTAGCAGTAGTAGTAAAAGTGGTTGTAGCAGTAGCAGTAGTAGCAGTACCAGGAATAGTAGTAGTAGTAGTTGCAATATTAGTTATTGCTGTAGTAGTACCACTGGTAATAGTTGTCATAATAGTTGTTATGGTAGTTGTAGTTGGAGTAGTAAGAGTAGTAGTTGTAGTAATAAAATTAGTTAAAATAGCAGGATTTGGAGTGGTAGTAGTTGTAGTATGAGTAGTAGTAGTAGTACTAGCAGTGGCAGCAATAGTAGTAGTTATTGTTATATGAGCAGCAATAGGAATAGTACCTGCAATTGTAGTAGTGCTAGTAGTTATAGATGTAGTAGTAGTAGGAGAAGTAGGAGTAGTTGTAGTAGCAGCAGTAGGAGTAGTTGCTAATGTAGTAGAAGTAGCAGTAGTAGTTGTAGTTGTGGGAGTAATACTAGTAGTAGTCATAATACACTAGTAGTAGTAGCAGTAGCAGCAATAGCAGTGGTAGTAGCAGTAGTAGCAGTAGTAGTAGCAGTAGTAGTAGCAGTAGTAGTAGTAGTAGTAGTAGTATTAGTAGTAGTAGTAGTAGTAATGGCAGTAGTAGTAATACCAATAGTCATAGTACTAGCTGTAGTAGTAGTATTAGTAGTAGTAGTAGTAGCAGTAGTAGTTGTAGCAGTAGTTGTCGCAGTAGGAGTCACAGTACCAGTAGTTGTAGTAGTAGTTATCGTTGTAGTAGGAGTAGTCCCAGTAGTAGTAGTTGTTTGAGAAGTAGAAGGACTAGTTGTAGGTGCAACAGTAGTAGAAGTAGTAGCAGTAGAGTAGTAATACTAGCAATAATAGGGGTAGTAGCAGCAATAGTTGTGTAACAGTAGTAGTATTAGCAGTAATATTTGCAACAGTAGTAGTAGTAGTAGTTGTTGCAGTGGTAGTAGTAGTTGTTGTAGCAGTAGCAGCAGCAGCAGCAGTAGTAGTAGTAGTTGTGCAGTAGTAGTAGAACTAGCCGTTGCAATTATAGTAGCAGTGGTAGTAGCATTGACAGGAGAACTAGTAGTAGTGGTACAAGTAGTTGTAGTAGCAGTACTTGCACTAGCCGTCATGGTAGCAGTGCTTGTAGTAGCAGTAGCAGTAGTAGTGGTAGCTACAGCAATAGTAGTAGTAGTTGTAGCAGCTGTAGTAGAAGAAAGAGGAGTAATAGTTTCAGTAGGAGTTGTAGTAGAGCAGCAGTAGGAGTGAGAGTAATACTAGTATTGGTAGTAATAGTAGTAGTAGCAGCAGTGGCAAGCATAGTAGTAGCTGTAGTTGCAGTAGCTGTAGCAGTAGTAGTAGTAGTAGAAGTAGTAGTAGCAGCAGTGGCAAGTATAGTAGTAGCTGTAGTTGCAGTAGTAGTAGTAGTAGTAGTAGAAGTAGAAGTAGGAATAGTAGTAGTAGTTGTAGTAGCAGTAGCAGTAGCTGTAGTAGCCATATTAGTAGTAGTATTATGAGTAGTCGTAGCAATAAGAATAGTAGTATTAGTAGTAGGAGTGAGAGTAGCAACAGTAGTGGTAGTGGAAGAAGTAGTAGCAAAAGTAGTAAAAGTAGTAAAATTAGTAATAGTAGTAGTAGTAACAATTACAGTATTATTAGTAGGAGTAGTAGTAGTTATATCTGTAGCAGTAGTCACAATTGTTGCAGTAGTAGCAGTTGTAGTAACAGTAACAGCAACAACAGTCGTAGCAGTCGTAGTAGTAGTAGTAGTTGTAGGAGTAGCATTGGATGTAGTAGCAGCAATAGTAGTAGTGGTAGTTGTAGTAGTAGTAGGAGCAACAGTAGGACCAATAGTGGGAGGTGGAGAAGTTGGAGTACTTGTAGCAGCAGCAATATGAGTAATTGTTGGTGTAGTCTTAGTAGTGGTAGTTGCACTACTGGTAGTAGTAGTATAGTAGTAGTGGTAGTTGTTGTTGTAGCAGTAGTAGTAGTAGATGTAGCAGTAGTACTAGAAATAGTACTAGCAGTAACAATAGCAATAGTGGTCGTAGAAGTAGTAGTAGCAGTTGTAGTAGAAGTGGCCGTAGTAGTGGCAATTGTAGGAATAGTATTAGTAGCAGCAACAGTAGTACGAGTAGCAGTAGGAGCAGCAACTGTAGTAGTGGTAGTATTTGTTGTTGTGGTAGTACGAGTAGTCATAGTAGTAGTTGTAAGAAAAGTAGTAGGACCATTAGTAGTAGTGGTAGTAGTAGCAGTAGCTGCAGTAGTAATAGTAGCAGTAATAGTAGTAGTAGCTGTAGTAGTGTAGCAGTAGTAGTATTTATAGTTTTGTTAGTAATAGTAGTAGCAGTAGTTATTGTAATGATACTAATGGTAGTTGAAGCAGTAGTAGTAGTTGTAGTAATAGTAGCTATTGGAGCAGTAGCAGAAGTGGTTGTAACAGCTGCAGTAGTAGCAATAGCAGTAATAGTTGCAGTAGTACTAGCAGTACTAGTGGCAATAGTTATGGCAGTAGTTCTTGTGGCAGTCGTAGAAACAATAGCAATAGTAGTAGTAGTTGCCGTAGGAGTGGTAGTAATAGTAGTAGCAGTAGGAGTGAGAGTAGCAGTAGTATTGGTAGTAATAGTAGTAAAAGTAGAAATAGTTGTAGTAGCAGCTGCAATCATAGTAGTAGTTGTAGTAGTAGCAGTAGTAGTAGCTGCAAAAGCTGTAGTTGCAGGAGCAATAGTAGTAGTAGTAGTCGCAGTAGCAGTAGCAGTAGTAGTAGTATTATTTATAGTAGTAGTAGTTGGAGTAGCAGAAGTAGTAGTAGGAGTGAGAGTAGTAGAAGTGGTGGCTGTAGCAGTAGTAGTAGTAGTTGTTGTTGTTGTAGTAGTAGTAGTTGTAGTAGTCACAGCTAGGGCAACAGTAGTAGTAAGAATCGCAGCAGTGGCAATAGCATTAATAGCAGTAGCAACAGTATTAGTAGCAGTAGCAATAGTAGTAGTAGTAGTAGTAATAGTAGTAGTAGTAGTAGTAGTAGTGATAGTAGTAGTAGTATTAGTAGAAGTAGCAATAGTGATTGTACTAGTGGTAATATAGTAGTGTTAGCAATAGCAGTTGCAGTAGTAGCAGTAGTAGCAGCAGCAGTAGCAATTGTAGTAGCTATTTGAGTAGTAGTAGTAGTAGTAGTGGGACAAGCAGTAGTAGTAGTAATAGTAGTCGGAGTAGGTGGAGTAGTAACAATAGTTGGAGTAGGTTTAGTAGTAGTAGTAGTAGTAGTACAAGGAGAAATTGTAGTTTGAGTAGTAGCAGTAGTAGTAGCAGTTGTAGTAGTCGCAATAGTAGTAGTAGCAGTTGCAGTAGTAGTAGCTATGGCTATAGTAGCGGTAGGAGTCGCAGTACTAGTAGTAGCAACACCAAGACTAGTAGTAGTATTAGGAGTAGTAGTAGCATTTGTTATACCAGTAGGAGTTGCAGTTGTTCTAATAGTTGTAGCAATAGGAGTAATAGTAGTAGTTGTCGTTGTAGTAGTTGTTGTAGTAGTTGGAGTAGCACTAGTAGTATTATGAGTCATAGTATCAGTATGAGTAGTTGTTGTGGTAGTAGTAGTAGGAGTGGGAGTAGTAGTAGTGGTAGTAGGAGTATTAGTAGTAGTAGAGTAGTAGTAGTAGTGGTATTATTAGCAAAAGTAGTAATAGCACTAGTTGAAGCAACAGTTGTAATAGTCGTCATAGTAGTAGTAGTAGTAGTAGTAGTAGTAATAACTGCAGTATTCGTAGTATTATGACTAGTAGTAGCAATTGGAGTAGTAGTAGTTGTTGTTGTTGTAGCGGTAGTAGTAGTTACAGCAGTTGTTCTAGTAGTTGTAGTAATAGTAGCACCAATGGTAGTAGTAGCAGTGATAGTAGTAGGAGTAGCAGTAGCGAAAGTAGCATTAGTAGTAGTATCAGTACTTGTAGTACCGGGAGCAATAGTAGTAGTAGTTATAGCAGCAGTAGTAGTAGGAGTAGGTGGAGGAGGAGGAGGAGGAGTAGTAGTAGCAGTAGTAATAGTTGTACTAGTATTAGCAGTAATAGTAGTAATAGTAGTAGAAGCAGTAATAGGAGTCGTAGTAGTAGTAATAGGATTAGTAGTAATAATAGTACTAGTATTAACATTAGAAGTAGTAGTAGTAGCAGTAGTTGTAGAAGTTGTAAAACTAGTAGTAGTATTAGTTATAATAGTAGTAATAGTAGCAGCAGAAGTTGTAGTAGTTGTAGAAGAGGAAGTTGTTGTGGTAGTTGTAGTACTACTTGTAGTAGCCATAGTAGAAGTAGTAGTTGTAGTAGTAGTTGAAGTTGTTGTAGTAGTAGTGGTAGTAGTAGTGCTAGTATTAGTAGTAGTAGCAGTAGTAGTTGTTGTTGTAGTAGTAGTGGTAGTGTAAGTAGTAGTAGTGGTAGTGGAAGTAGTAGGAGTAGTAGTAGAAGTAGTAGCACTAGTAGCAGAAGCACTAGTAGCAGAACTTGTTGTTGTCATGGTTGTTGTTGTAGAAGTGATAATAGTACCATGAGTTGTACTAGTATTAGTAGCAGTAATAGCAGTAGAAGTAGTAGTATTAGTAGTCGTAGTAGTAGAAATAGTAGCAACCGTAGTAGTAGTAGTAGTTGTTGTTGTCGTAGCAAAAGTAGTAGTAGTAGTGGTAGTAGTACTATTAGCAATAGTAGTAGTAGTAGTAGAAGTAGAAGTAGTAATAGTAGCGGTAGTAATAGTAGTAGTAGTAGAAGAAGAAGTAGTAGGTGGAGTAGGTGTAGGAGCAGAAGTAGTAGTGGGAACAAACGTAGTATTAGTACTAGTACTAGGAGAATTATTATTAGTAGTAGTAGTATGAGTAGCAACAGAGGTAGTAGAAGTTGTTATTGTAGTTGGAGTACTAGCAATAGTAGTAGCAGTAGTAGCAATAGTAGTTATAGTAATAGTACTAGTAGTAGTAGTGCTAGTAGCAACAGCAGTAGTAGTAGTTTCAAGAATAATAGTAGTAGTAGAAGAAGAAGTACTAGTTGGTGTAGTAGTAGTTGTAGAAGTAGAAGTAGTATTATGTCTAGCAATAGGAGTAAGACTTGGAGTAGCAGTATAGTAGTAGTAGATATAGTAGTAGTAGTAGTAGTGGTAGTCGTTGTAGTAGTAGGAGGAGGAGCGGTAGAAGTGGTAGCAGTAGGAGTAGGAGTAGGAGTAGCAATAGTTGTAATAGCAGGAGTAGTAGTAGTAGTAGTAATAGGGGTACTTGTAGCAGTAATAGTGGTAGTAGTAGTGATATTAGCAGTAGGAGTGGTTGTAGTAGTAGTAGTAGGCATAGTAGTAGCCATAGTAGTAGTAGTAGTGATATTAGTTGTTGGAGTGCTTGTAGTAGTAGTAGTAGTAGGCGTAGTAGTTGTAGAAGTAGTAGTAGTAGCCGTAATAGTATTAGTAGTAGTTGTTAGAGGAGGAGTAGTAGTAGTAGTAGTAGTAGGAGTAGTAGTATTAGTAGTAGTAATTGTTGTCGTTGTTGGAGTAGTAGCATTACTACTAGTAGTAGTAGTAGTAGTACTAGTAGTACTAGTAGTAGTAGTAGTTGTTGTAGACATAGTAGTAGCAATGGTAGTGTAGTAGCAGCAACAGTAGTAGTAGTAGAAGTAGTAGGAGTAGTAGAAGTGGCAATTGAAGTAGTAGTAGCAGTAGTAGTAGTAGCAATAGCAGTTATAGCAGTAGTAGTAGTACTAGTTATAGTAGTAGTAGAAGGGGTTGTTGTAGTAGTAGTAGCAGTAGTATTTGTATCCGTAATTGCAGAAGTAATTGTGGTAGGAGTAGTAGTAGAAGTAATAGTAGTTGTAGTAGTAGTGGTAGTAGTAGCAGTAGCACAACTACAACTACTCCTACTACTACTACTGCCAATTATCCTACTCCCACTACTACTCTACTACTACCACTTCTACTACTACTGCTACTATTATCACTACTTCTACACCTATTCCTACTCTTACTACTGCTACTACTAGTCCTACTCCTACTACAGATACTGCTAATCCTATTTTTGCTGCTGCAGCTACAACTTCTGCTACCACTGATGCTGCTACTGTTGGTACTACTTCTACTGCTACTCATGCTACTATGACTAATGCTACTACTACAACTACTAGTCTTCGTACTACTGGTATTACTACTACCACCACCACCACTACTACTACTAATACTACTTCTACTGCTACTACTGCTGCTGCTGGTATTACTACTATTACTTTTACAACAACTACTACTACCATTACTACAACAACTACTACTACTATTCCTACTCCTACTCCAACTGCTGCTGCTGCTACTACTCCAACTCGTACTACTTCTGTTACTACAACTACCACTAGTACAGTACTAGTACTACTTATACTAATATTACAACCACTACTACTACTACTACCACTACTACTACTACTACCACTACAACTACAACTATTGCCCCTACTGCTATAGCTACTACAACTACCACGACTACTACTACTACCACAACTACTACACCTACTGGTACTGTTGCTACAACTACTACTACTGCTACTACTACTATAACTCCTATTACAACCACTACTACTACTACTAATACAACAACAACTGTTGCTACTGCTGCTACTACTACTACTAGTACAACTACAACTAATACTACACCTACTACTACTACTACAACAACTACTACAACTAATACTACAACTATAACTATTCTTAATCCTACTCCTACTACTACTTCAACTCCTACCACTACTACTACTACTCCTACTACTACTCCTACTCCAACTCCCCTTCATGCAACTACTCCAGCTACCACTACTACCCTTATTACAACAACTACTACTCCAAATATGACTACTACTATTACTACAATTATTTCTAGTTCTGCTACTAGTACTACTACTATTACTACTACCACTACTACTACTAATTGTAACACTCCGACTAGTACAGCTAGTACTACAACTGCTACTCCTACTACTACTATATCACCTAACTCTCCTACTACTACTACCATTACATCTTCTGCTCCTATTCCTACTACTATTGCTACTGCTACTACTGCTACTACTACTACTACTACTACTACTACTCCAACTTCTACTACGACTACTACTACTGCTACTGCTACTTCAGCTACTACTATTACTACTAGTACTACTACAATTGCTACTACTACTGTTACTGCTCTACTACTACTAGTACTACTACAATTGCTACTACTACTGTTACTGCTCTACTACTACTAGTACTACTACTTCTCCTACTGCTACCTCTACTTCTAATGCTACTACTGCTCCTGCTACAACTACAACTACTAGTCCAACTACTACTACTACTTCTACAAGTACTCCTGCTAATAGGAATAGTAGTAGTGGTTGCAATAGTAGTAGTAGTAGCAGTAGTAGTGGCAGTTTTTATAGTAGTAGCAATATAGTTGTAGCATTAGCATTGGAAATACTTATAACAGTAGTATTATGAGATGTAGGAGTAGTTGTTGCAGTAGTAGTTATTACAGAAGTAGTAGCGGAAGCAGTAGTAGCAGTTGCAGTATTAGTAGCTGTAGGAGTCGCAATACTAGTAGTAGTAGTAGCAATAGTCGTAGTAGTAATAAGACTAGTAGTAGCAGTAGTTCTAGCAGTAGTAGTTGTGGTAGTAGTAATAGTTGTAGAAGTAATAGTAGTAATGGTAGTAGTAGTAGGAGGAGTTGTAGCTGTAGTATTACGAGTAGCACCAGTAGGAGTAGTCGTAGTAGTAGTAGTAGTGGTAGTAGTAGAAGTTGTAGTAGTGTAGTAGTAGTAGAAGTGGTAGTATTAACAGTAGTAGTAATAGCAGTAGCAGCAACAAGAGCAATAGTCGTAGTAGTAGTAGTGGTAGTAGTAATAGCAGCGGTATTAGTAGTATTATGAGTAGTAGTAGCAATGGGACTAGTAGTAGTAGTAGTGGTAGTATGAGTGAGAGTAGTAATAGCAGCGGCTGTAGTAGTAGTTGTTGTAGTTGTAGTGTACTAGTTGCAGCAGTTGTTGTAGTAGTTGTATTAGTAAGAGCACTAGTTGTAGTAGCAATAGCTGTCGTAGTAGTAGGAGTAGCAATACTGACAATAGCATTAGTAGCAAAGTACTAGCAGCAGCAGTAGTAGTAGTAGTAATTGTTATATGAGGAACAGTAGGAATAATAGTTGTAGTTGTTGTAGTGGTAGTAGTAGTAGAAGTAGTAGGAGGAGGAGAAGTAGGAGTAGTAGTTGTAGCAGCAATAGGAGTAGTTCGTGGAGTAGTAGAAGGAGCAGTAGTAGTTGTAGTTGTCAGAGTAGTAGTATCAATAGTTGCAGTAGTTGTAGTAGTACTAGTAGTAGTCAAAATATAGTAATATTAGAAGTAGCAGCTGCAGCAGCAGTAGTATTTGCAGCAATAGCAGCAGCAGCAGCAGCAGTAGTAATAGTAGCAGTAGTTGTTGTAGTAGTAGTAGCGATATTCAGAGTAGCAGTTGTAGTAGTAGTGGCAGTAGAAGTACTAGTAGTAACGGCCATTGTCGTAGAATTAGCAGTAACCGCACCAGTAACAGGAGGAGGAGGAGGAGTAGTAGTAGTAGTAGTAGCAGCAGCAGCAGTTATAGTAGTAGTTATTGTTGTAGTAGTAGGAGTAGTTAGAGTAGTAATTATTGTACGAGAAATAGAAGGACTAGTTGTAGGTGTAGGAGTAGTAGAAGTAGTAGTAGTAGCAGTAGTAGCAATAGTAGCAGTAGTAGGGGTAGGAGTAGCAATAGTTGTGTAATAATAGTAGTATCAGTAGTCGTATTTGCAGCAGCAGTAGTAGTGTTAGTTGAAGTAGTAGTATTAGTAGTTATAGTAATCGCAATAGCAGTAGTAGTAGTAGTGGTTGTGTAGTAGTTGAAGTAATAGTAATGGCAGTAGGAATTGAAGAAGTAGTAGTAGTAGCATTCGCATGAGAAGTAGTGGCAGGAGTAGTAGAAGTTGTTAAAGTAGCAGCAGTAGAAGTAGTACTTGTAGTTGCAGTAGTAATGGTATTGGTAGCAGTAGCAATAGTAGTTGTAGTAGTAGGAATTGTAGTAGTAGAAAGAGAAGTAATAGTATCAGTAAGAGTTGCTGTAGAAGTAGTAGTAGATGGAGTGAGAGTAATAGTAGTATCGGGAGTAATAGTAGTAGTAGTAGAAGTAGTAATAGCAGCAGTGGCATCGTAGTAGTAGTTGTAATTGTTGTAGCAGTAGCAGTAGTTGTAGTAGCAGATGTAGTAGTAGTATTATGAGTTGTAGCATGAATAGGAGTAGTAGTATTAGTAGTTGGAGTGATAGTTGCAGCAGTAGTGGTAGTAGAAGTAGTAACAGCAATAGTAGAAGTAGTAGTAACAATTACAGTAGTAGAAGTAAGAGTAATAGTAGTTGTTGCAGTAGTAGTAGTAGTCACAGTAGTAGCAATAGTAGCAGTTGTAGCAGTTGTAGCAGCAGCCAGCAATAGCAGTAGCAACGGTAGTAGTAGTAGCAGTAGCCTTCGTAGGGGTAGCAGTAGTAGTAGTAGTTGTGGGAGGAGCAGAAGTTGGAGTACTAGTAGCAAGAGCAGTATGAGTAGTTGTAGGAGGAGGAGAAGTAGTCGTAATAGTACTAGTAGTACTAGTATTGTAGTAGTAGTTATTATTGTTGTTGTAGTTGTAGTACAAGCAGTAGCAATAACAATAGCAATAGTAGTAGCGGAAGTAGTAGTAGCAGTTGTTGTAGAAGTGGCTATAGTAGTAGCAGTTGTAGTAGTACTAGTAGTAGCAGTAGTAGTAGTAGGACTAGCAGTAGGAGGAGCAGCAACTATAGCAGTTGTATTAGCTGTTGTTGTAGTAGTATGAGTAGTTGTAGTAGTTGTTGTTGTAAGAGAAGTTGTTGGAGTATTAGTAGTAGTAGTAGAAATAGTAGTAGTAGTAGGAGTAGTAGTAGTTGTAATAGTAGTAGCATTAGTACTATTGCTAGCAATAGTACTAGCAGTAGTTGTTGCAGTAATAGTAGCTGAAGTAGTAGTAGTAGTAACAGTATTTGAAGCAATAGTAGGAGTAATAGTAGTAGTAGTTATGGTAATAGTAGCAGTAGGAGCAGTAGTAGAAGTGGTTGTAACATTAGCGATAGTAGCAGGAGCAGTAATAGTAGCAGTATTAGTAGTAGCAGAAGTAGTACTAGTGGTAATAGTTGTGATAGTATTTGTTGTGGCAGTCATAGTAGCAATGGTAATAGTAGTAGCAATACTAACAATTTTAGTAGCAGTAAGAGGAGTAGTACTAGCAATAGGAGTGATAGTCATATTAGCAACAATAGGAGTGAGAGTAGTAGTAGTATTGGTAGAAATAGTAGTAGAAGTAGAAATAGTTGTAGTAGCAGCTGCAATCGTAGTAGCAGTTGTGGTAATAGAAACTGTAGTAGTAGCCCCAGAAGCAGTAATTGGAGGAGCAATAGTAGTAGTAGAAGTAGTAGTAGCAGTAGCAGTAGTAGGAGTGAGAGTAGTAGAAGTGGTGGTTGTAGAAGTAGTAGTTGTTGTTGTAGTATTGTCTACAATGGTAGTAGTAGTTGTAGTAGTCGTAGTCGTAGTAGTAGTAGTAGTAGTAGTAGTAGTAGTAGTAGTAGTAGTAGTAGCAGTCGCAATTGTTGTAGCTGTTGTAGTAGTATTAGTAGTAGTAACAGTAGCAGTCAGAGTAGTAGTAGTCGTAGTAGTAGTAGTAGTAGTAGTAGTAGTAGTAGTAGTAGTAGTGGTAGAAGTCATAGTAGTAGTAGTGGGACTAGTAGTAGTTGTTGTAGTAGTAGTAGTAGCAATCAGAGTAGTTGCCGTAGTAGCAGCAGTAGTAGTAGTTATAGTGGTCGAAGTAGTTGTCAGAGTAGTCGTCGTAGTAGTAGGAGGAGAAGAAGTAGTAATAGTAGTAGTAGTAGCAGTAGTTGTAAAAGTAGTAGCAGTTGTTGTAGTAGTCGCAATAGTAGTAGTAGCTATTGCAGTAGTAGCAATTGTAGTAGTGGCAGCAGTTGCAATAGTAGCAGTGGTAATAGTAGTGTTAGCATTAGGTATAGTAGTAGGAGGAGAAGTAGTAGTAGTAGTAGTAGTTGGAGCAGCAGCAGTAGTATTATGAGTCGAAGTAGAAGTAGGAGTAGTCGTAGTGATAGTAGTAGTAGGAGTGACAGTAGTAGTAGTAGTAGTAGTAATAGTAGCAGTTTTAGTAATAATATAAGTAGCAGTAGCAGTTGGAGTAGTAGAAGAAGTTGTTGTAGTAGTAGTAGTAGTAGTAGCAGTAGTACTAGTAGTAGTATAGTTGTTGTAGTAGTTGTTGTAGTAGTTGTAGTAGTAGCAGCACAAGTAGTGGTAGCAGTAGCAGTCGTAGTAGTAGGAGTAGTAGTAGTGACAGTAGCATTAGTAGTAGTATCAGTAGCAATAGTAGTAGTAGTAATAGTAGTAGTAGTAGTAGTACTCGTAGTAGTATTAGCAATATTATTAGTAGTGATAGCAGAAGCAGTAATAGTAGTAGTTGTTGTGGCAGGAGTGAGAATAGTAGTATTAGTGGTAGTTGTAGCAGGAGCAGTCGTAGTAGCAGTTGTAGTAGGAGTAGTAGTAGCAATAGTAGAAGATGTTGTAGTTGGAGTAGAAGTTGTGGTAGCAACATTTGTAGTAGTAGGATTTGCTACAACTAGTACATGTAAAATTACAACTACTACTACAACTATTATTGCTATTACTACTACTACTACAACTGCTATTACTATTGCTACTACTACTATTGCTACTCTTACAACAACAACTACTACTACTGCTACAACTACTGCTATTGTTGCTGGTGCGGCTAGTACTGCTACAGCTACTACAATTACTATTACTACTGCTACTACCCCTACAGCTACTACTATTACTACTACTACTACTATTGCTACTGCAACTACTGCTACTACTATTACTACTACTGCTGCAGCTGCTACTATTACTACTACTACTACTGCTACTACTACTACTATTACCACTACTACGACTACTTCTCTTGCAACCACTTCTGTTGCGACTTCAACTACTGCTACTACACTACTACTGCTTCTAATACAACAACTACTACTTCTACGACAACTACTTTTGCTCCTACGACTACTACCACTACTACTGCTACTACTTCCACTACTACTACTACTACTATTTCTACTGCTGCTGTTGTTGCTAATACTATTACTATTACTGTTGCTACTACTACCTCTTCTATTGCTACTACCACTACTACTACTTGTGGTACTACTACTCGTACTACAACTGCTACAACTATTACCACTACTACTCCTGCTATTACTACTACTATTACTACTACTGCTATTTCTATTACTGCTATTACTGCTATTACTGCAACTACTATTACTGCTATTACTGCTACTACTACTTCTACTGCTACTATTACTACTACTACTAGTACTACTGCTACTACTACTACTACTACTACTACTACTACTACTACTAGTACAACTACTACTATTACTACTAATACTAATACTATTACTACTGCTACCGTTACTTCTGCTACTACTACTGCTACAGCTATTACCACTACTACTCCTCCTGCAACAACAACTAATACAAATTGTCCTAGTACTACTACTCCTCCTACTTCTACTAATGCCACTACTACATCTATTACCACTGCTACTTCTACAACGGCTACTATTAATACAGCAATTACTACTGCAGCTGCTGCTGCTACTACTACTACTACTACTACAACTATTACTACAACTACAACTACTACTACTGATACTAATACTACTACTACTAGTACTACTCTGACAACTACTACTTCATATACTACGACTACTAGTACTACAACTACTTCTACTACAAATTATAAGACTACCATTACTACTGCAACTACTACTTCTACTATGACTACTACTGCAACTACTCCTAGCACTATTGCTACTTCTACTACTATTACTATAGCTATTATTGTTACTGTTGTAATTGTCGCAACTACTACTACTCCAACTACTTTTGCTACTACAGTACTATTACTATTGCTACCACTACGACTACCACTACAACTACTACTGCTACTCCTTGTACTACTTCTTCTCCTACTACTACTGCTACAGATACTATATAGATACTACTGCTACTGTTGCTACTATTGTTAGTACAACTGCTACTACTGCTGCTACTACTACTACGGCTACAACTGCTACTACTACGACTGCCACACTGCTACTATTGCTACCATTCCTGCGACTACTACTATTACTACAATTGCTGGTACTATGGCTACTACTACCACTAGTACTACTTCTGCAGCTACCACTACTACTAGTACTACTATGACAAATTCTTTTACTACAACTACTACTACTCCTACTAGTAATTCTACTGCTACTACTACTACTGCTAGACTACTACTATTACTACTTCTCCTACTCTTACTGCTACTGCTACGACTACTGCTTCTTCTACTACTTCTACTGTTACTACTACCACTACTACTGCTTCTGCTACTACTACTGCCACTACTACAACTACTACTACTATGGCAATGACTATGACTACTACTTTTGTTGCTGCTACTACGATTCTGCTACATCTACTATTACTACTACAACTACTACTACTTTTGCTACTACTACTACCACTATTACTACTACTACTACTATGGCAACCACTGTTACTACATCTATTGCTACTACTACTACTACTCCTCCTCCTACGGCTACTACTCCTACTGCTGCTACTCCTATTGCTACTAATATTACTTTTGCTACTACTACTGCTACAACTACTACCACTACTACTTCTCCTACAACAACAACTAATACAAATTGTCCTACTACTACTACTACTAATTCTACTAATGCCACTACTACATCTATTACCACTGCTACTTCTACAACTGCTACTATTAATACTGCAATTACTACTACTGCTGCTACTACTACTACTACTACAACTATTACTATAACTATAGCTACTACTACTGATACTAATACTACTATTATTACTACAACAACTACTACTACTACTAGTAATACCCCGACAACTACTACTTCATCTACTATGCCTACCAGTACTACTACTACTACTTATACTATAAATTATAATACTACTACTACTATTGCAACTACTACTTCTACTATGACTACTACTGCAACTACTCCTACCACTGCTACTACTTTTACTACTATTACTATAGCTATTACTCTTACTGCTGTAACTTTCACAACTACTACTACTTCAACTACTTTTGCTACTACAGCTAGTACTGCTACTATTACTGTTACTACCACTATCCCAACTACTACCACTATTTACACTTCTACTGCTACTACTACTACCACTATGACTACTGCTGCTACTGCTTGTACTGCATCTTCTCCTACTACAACTGCTACAGATACTATAGTTACTACTGCTACTGCTACTACTATTTCCAGTACAAATGCTACTACTGCTACTATAGCTGCTGCAACAACTGCTACTACTACGACTGCCACACTACTACTATTGCTACAATTGCCGCGACTACTACTATTACTACAATTGCTAGTACTATGGCTACTACTACCACTAGTACTGCTTCCGTAGCTACAACTACTACTAGTACTACTGTGACTAAGTCTTTTACTACAACTACTACTACTCCTACTAGTACTTCAACTTCTACTACTACTACTGCTAAACTATTGTTACTACTACTTCTCCTACTCTTACCGCTACTGCTATGACTACTACTTTTGCTACTACTTTTATTGTTACTACTACCACTACTACTACTTCTGCTACTACTACTGCCACTACTACTACTACTACTACTATGGCAATGACTACGACTACTACTTTTGCTACTTCTACTATTACTACTACCATTACTACTACTTCTGCTACTACTGCTACCACTATTACTAGTACTGCTACTATGGCAACTACAGTTACTATTGCTATTGCTGCTACTACTACTACTACTACTACTACTACTACTAGTACTACTCCTACGGCTACTGCTCCTACTGCTACTACTCCTAGTGCTACTACTATTACTTCTGCTGCTACTACTGCTACTACTACTACTATAACTACTGTTTCTACTATTGCAACTATTTATAGTACATCTACTATAGCTACTACTACAATAGCTGCAACAGTCGTAACCGCTACTACTATTCCTACTTCTGCCACTACTGCTAGTACTATGACTATTGCTGTTACTACTACTACTACTGCTGATACTAATACTACTACTGCTACTACCACTATGACTACTGTTGCCGCTGCTACTGCTACTTCTTCCCCTACTACTACTTCTTCTGCTACTACTAGTACTACTATTGCTACTACTCATACTACAGCTACAGCTTGTATTATTGCCACTACTACCGCTACTACTTCTACAGCATCTACCGCTACTACTATGACTGTTACACTACCACAACTACTGCCGTTAATAATACTACAACTATTACTATAATTGTTGCTACTACTGCTACTTCTACTTCTAGTACTACTTTTGCTACTACTACTGCTACTGCTACTACTAATGCTACTACTGCTACTTTTCTTGATATAGTTACTATTGCGACTACTTCAGTTACTACAATTACTGCTACTCCAACTAATACTACTGCTGCTACTATAACTACTGGTACTATAATAACTACTACTACTACTATTACCACTACTACTACTACGACTACTACTACCACTTATACTACTATTACGGCTACTACTATGACTACCGCTTTTGATACTACTACTATGACTGTTGCTACTACTACTATTAGTACTACCACTATTACTACTTCTGCTACTACTAATACCACTATTAGTACAACTACTAGTACTACGGCAACTACTGCTACTACTACTACTGCTGCGACTACTACTACTTCTACTACTACAGCTACTACTACAACTACTATTGCTACAACTACTACTACTTCTACTACTTGTGCAACTACTAGTAGTAGTAGTAGTAGTAGTAATACTGCTAACAGTACTACTACTATTATTGTTGTTGTTGCAACTACTACTACTACTGCTAATATAACTACAACAATTACTATTACTGCTACTACTACTCCTACTACTATTGCTACTACTGCGGCAGATACTACAACAACTACTCAAACTACTACTACTACTTCCGCAGCTATAGGTGTTGCTGCTACTGCTACTACTACTACTACCACTAGTACTGCTACTACTTCCACAACTACTACTACTCTTACTACCACTTCTACTACTACAGCTATTGCTGCTGCTTCTAATACTATTGCTACTACTACTTCTACTACTGTTTCAATTGCTATTCCTATTACTTCTTCTACTACCACTACTACAACAACAACTTCTCCCACAATAACAACAACTACTACTTGTCCTACTACTTCTACTATGCCTACTACTACTACTACTGCTGCTGCTACTACAACTCCTACTACTGCTACTACTACTACTACAATAACAATAACAACTACTTCTACTACTTGTTCAACTATTGCTACTGCTGCTACTAATCCTACTACTTCGACTACTGCTCCTACTACTGTTACTACTACTGCTGCTGTTGCTGCTACCGTACCGCTACTACCACTACTTCTCATACTACTACTACTAATAATAATAATAATAATAAAAGTACTGCGACTATTATTATGACTACTACTACTACTACTCCTCCTAATAACATTGCAGCTACTACTTCAATTACAAATGCCACTACAACTCTAGCTACTACTTCTAGGACTACTACTTCTAGCACTACTACTACTACGACTACTTCTTCGACTACTACTATTACTATAGATGCGACTACTATTACTGCTACAATAACTATTACTACTATGATTGCTACTACTGCTACTACAATTACTACTGATACTACTGATACTGCGGCAACTATTGCCACTGCAACTAAAATGACTTCTAATATTACTGCCACTAGTACTACTACTGCAATGACAACTACTACGACTATTGCTAATTCAAATACTGCTATTGCTACTACTACTGCTGCTGCTATTGCTACTACAACTACTATTGCTACTTCTCCTACTATCGCTACCAATGCTACAACTGCAACTACAACTACAAGCTTTACCACTACTACTATTACTACTACTACTACTGTTGTTCTGCTACTACAACTACTACTACTAGTACTATTACCACAACTACTACTTCTATAGCTACTACTGCTACTGCTACTACAAATTCAACCACTACTGCTGCTACTACTATTACTGCTACTATTGCTAAAGCTATTACTACTACTACTACTACTACTACTACTACTACTACTACTACTATTACTGAGACTACTACTATTGCTACAACTACTTCCACTACAACAACAACAACAACTACTACTACTACTGATACTTCAATTACTACTACTTATTCTACTAGTACTACTACAATAACAATAATAACAACAATTACTACTAATAGTCATGATACAATAACATTAACTACTGCTTCTCCTTCTACAGCTTTTGCAGCCACTTCAACTACTGCTATAGCTACCGCTACTACAACTACCACTACTATAACTGCTACCTCTACTACTGCTACGACTACCACTACTACTACTACTTCTCATACCATTACTACTATGGTACTACAACTGCTACTACTACAACAACTACTACTACTACTACAACTACTACTACATCTATTACCCCTGCTACTTCTACAACTGCTACTGCTACTACTACTACTACTACTACTACTACTACTACAACAACAACAACTACAACTATTGCTACTACTACAACCAGTACTACTGCTACTACTACTACTACTACTACTACTGCTACTACTACTACTACCACCACCACTGCTGCTACTACTACATCTACTACTATTTCTACTACTATGGCAACTGTTACTACTATAGCTACTGCTACCACTCCTACCACTACTACTATTGCTTCTGCCGCAACTTCTGCTACTGCTACTGCTATTACTACTACTTTTGCTTCTACCTCTGCTACTGCTACTACTACTACTGCTGCTGTTGTTATTGTCACTACTACTACTACTAATACTGCTACAACAACTATTGTTATTGGTACTACAGCTACTACTATTGCTACCACTGCTGCTACTGCTTCTGTTTGTACTATTATTACTACTACTACAACTAATACTTCCACTACTAGAACTGCAAGTGCTGCTATGATTGTTGTTACTACTACTACCCCAAGTACGACAACTGCTATTGAGACTATTGCTACAACTAGTACTACCACTATGACTACTTCTGCTACTGTTAATACTACTTCTTCTGCTACTACTACTGCTACTTCTACTACTTCTTTTACTACTTCATGTACTACTGCGACAATGACATCTACTACTACTACTACTCTTGCTGCTACTAAGACTGCTACACTACCACTACTACTGTCGTTGCTGCTACTACTGCTACTACTACATTGGCACGACTATAGTTACTACTCCTAGTACTACTAGTACTACTACTACTACTTTCCCTACTACTATTACTACTGGAGCTACATATGTACTACTACTACTACTACTACTACTACTACTACTACTACTACATTTCCTACTACTATTACCACTGCGACTACTTTTGTTACTACAACTATTGCTACTCCTGCGAATACTAGTGTTGCTGCTTCTACTACTGCTACTATTAGTACTACTACTACTACTATTGCTACTACTACGACGACTTCTATTATGGTTACTGCTGCTATGACAGCTGCTATGACTACTATTACTACTACCATTACTACTACTTCTGCTACTATGACTGCCACTACTTCTACTACTACTACTACTGCTACTACTAGTATGACTACTACTACTGCTACTGCTACTGCGTTTGCTGCTACTGCTAGTACTAGTACTACAACTACTACTTCTACTATTATTCTTACTGCTACTACTACCACAAGTACTGCTACAAAAACTACTATTACTGCTACTACTACTCCTACTACTATGGCTACCATTGCAGTTAATACTACTTCTACCATCCAACTACTGCTACTATTGCCACAGCTGCTGCTGCTACTCCTACTCCTACTCCTACTTCTAGTATTGCTATTACTAGCACTACTACTGCTACGACTATAGCTATTACTATTGCTATGGCTACTGCTACTAATACTACTAGTGCTGCTTGTACTATAATCACTACTGCGGCAACGGCTACTACTACTACTATTCCGGCTACTGTTGTTGCTCCTCCTACTACTATTACAACAACAACAACAACGATAATAACAATAACTGCTACTACCACTACTACTACTACTACTACTACTACTGTTACTACTACTACTACTCACTTGCTACTACTACTCCTAATACGCCCACCACAACTAGTATTATTACTAATAATGCTACTATGATTACTACTACTATTATTTGTACTATTGTTGCTACTACTACTACTACTACTACTGTTGCTGCTGCTGCTGCTACTACTACTACTACTGCTGCTGCTGCTGCTACTAGTACTGCTACTACTACTGCTACTTCTACTTCTACTAGTACTACTACTACTTCTGCTACTACTACTAGTATTGTTACTATTTTGATTGCTACTATGGCTATGAGTGTTACTGCTACTTCTACTAGTACTATTCTTGTTTTGACTGCTACTACAGCTATAAGTGTTACTATTACTTCTGCTATTACATCAAATACTACTGCTACTACTACAATTACTACTACTTCTACTGCTATAACTACTACTACTACCATGGCTACTATGACTACTATTACCAATACTACTACTGTTACTACTACTGCTCATACTTCTACTACCGCTGCTACTACTGCTACCACTACTATTACTACTTCTATCACTACTACTACTACTACTACAACAACTACTACTATTACTACTAATATTGCTACTACTGCTACTAATATTACTGCTACTACTTCTACTACTACTGCTGCTGCTACTTCTACTACTATTGCTACTAATACTACTTCTACTACTACTACAACTACAACTACTTCTTCTACTACAACTGCTTTTGCTCTTGCAACTACCACTATAGTTGCTACTACTACTACTACTACTATGACTATTGCTACTACCACTACTACTACAATTACTACTACTATCAATACTACTACTACTACAAATACTGCTGCTACTAATATTGCTAATACTACTATTACTACTGCTACTACTACCGATGCTACTGCTACTGCTTCTACTACTACTACTAAAACTGTGACTACTTCTATTACTACTATAATTACATACTTGTAGTAGTAGCAATACTAGTAGTAGTAGCACTAGTAGTAGTAGTAGAGGTGGTTGTAATAGTTGTAGAAGTATTTCTAGTAGTAGTGGTAGTAGTATTAGTAGTAGTAGTAGAAGTTATGGTAGCAGTAGTAGAAGTAGCAGTAGTAGGAGAAATAATAGTAGTAGTAGCAGCAGTGGTAGTAGTAGTAGTAGTAGGAGAAGTAGTATTAGTAGTAGTAGCAGTAGTGGCTGTAGCTGTAGTTGCAGTAGTAGCAGAAGTAGTAGTAGCAATAGTCATAGTAGCTATAGTGGAAATAATATACATACCATTAGTAGTAGTAGCAATAGTAGAAGTAGTAGCAGTAGTAGTAGCGAAAGTAGTTATTGTAGATGTAGCAGTTATAGCTACAGTAGCAAGAGTAATAGAAGTAGTAGTGTTAATAGCAGTAGTAGCTATTGTGGTTGTAGTAGTTGTAGTAGTAGTAATAGTACTAGCAGTAGCAGTAGTGGCAAAAAAAGGAAAAGCAGTAGTTGTCATAATCGTAATAGTTGTAGCGTTAATAGTAATAGTCATACTAGCAGCAGTATTAGAGGTAGTAGCAATAATAATAGTAGTATAATTAGTAATAGTGGTAGTAGTAATAGCAGGAGTAGTAGTAGTAGTAGTAGTCGTGGTGGCCATAGTAGAAGTAGGAATAGTTGTAAAAGTAATAGTAGCCATAGGAGTAGAAATGGTAGTAGTAGTAGTTATAGAAGAAGTAGTGTTAATTGTTGTTGTTGTAGTAGTAGTAGTAGTAGTAGTAGTAGTTGAAGTAGCAGTAGCAGTAGCTATAGTAGTAGTTGTACGAGTAGGGGTAGCAGTAGTAGTATTGCCAGTAGCAGTAGTAGTCAAAGAAGTAGTTGTTATAGCTATTGCAGTAATAGCTATAGTAGCAATAGTAGTAGAAGTAGCAGTGGTAGTAGTAGTAGTAGCTATTATTCTAGTAGTAGTAGTAATAGTATTAGCAGCAATGGTTATAGCGAAAGAAGCAATAGTAGTTATTGTAGTAGTAGTAACAGTAGTTGCAGTAGCTGCAGGAGTCGTAGCAGTAGCAGTAGTGGAACTACTAGCAGTAGTAGTAGTAGTAGAATTAGTATCAATAGTAGTAGTATTAGTAGTAGTAGGAGTAGTATTAGTAGTAGCAATATTAGTCATACTACTACTAGTAGTAGTAGTAATAGCAGTAGTAGCAATATTAGCCGTACTAGTACTAGTTGTTGTAGTAGTAGCGGCAGTACAAGTAGCAATAGTTATTGTAGAAATAGTAGTAGTAGGTGCAATAGTTGTAGCAATAGTTGGGTGGCTGTAGTAGTACTAGCAGTTGTAATGGTAGTTATAATAATAGCATTAGTAGGAGAAGTTATCGTAGCAATAGTCATAGTAGTAGTAGAAGAAGTAATAGTAGTACTAGAAGTAGTAGTAGGAGTAGTAGTGGCAGTAGCTTTAGTAGAAGGAGAAGTAGCAGTAGTAGCCATAGCAGTAATTGTAGTAGCAGCAGCTATAGTTTTGATAGCCATTGTTGTAGTAGTAATATTAGTAGCTATAACGACAGTAATAGCAGTAGTAGTTGTAGCTGCTGTACTCATAGTAGCAGCAACAGTGGTGGTAGTTATTGTAGTAGTAGCAGTTCCAATAGCAGTAGGAGTCGAAGTTGCAATAGTAGAAGTGGTAGCAGTAGTGGTTGTTGTTGTAGTAGCAGCAGTAGCACACGGTATAGTAGTATTGGTAGTAGTAGTAGATGTTGTACAACAGTAGTAGAAGTAGTAGCAGCAGTAGTAGCAGAAGGCATAATAGTAGCAAAATTAATAGAAGAAGTAGATCAGGTAGAAGTAGTAGTACTAGTAGTAATTATAGCTATAGCAGTAGTAGGAGTAGTAGTACTAGTGGTAGCAGTATCCGAAGTAGTCACTAGTAGTAGTAGTAGTGGTGGTGATAGCAGTAGAAGCAGGAGTAGTAGTAGTAGTATTAGTAGTAGTACTTGTAGTAGCATTAGCAGTAGCAGTTGTATTAGTAGCTGTAGTACGAGTAGTAGTAATAGTAGTAGTAGGGGTAATAGTAACAATAGTATTTATAGTAGGAGAAATAGTAGTAGTAGCAGTAGTAGTTGTGGTTGTAGTAGTAGAAGTACTAGTAGTAGTAGTTATAGTAGTAGTAGTAGTAGCAGAAGTAGCGGTAGTAGCAGTAGTAGCAGTAGTAACATAAGTAGCAGTAGCAGTAGTGGTAGTAATAAGAGTTGTTCTAGTTGTAGAAGTAGTAGGAGCAGTAACGATCGTAGTTGAAGTAGCAGTAGTAGTAGTAGTAGTAGTAGTTGGAGCAGTAGCAGCAGCAGTTGTAGTAGCTGTAATAGCAGTATCAGTAGTAGCAGGAGTCGTAGTAGCAGCAGTAGTCATAGTAGTGGTCGCCTTAGTAGTAGTAGTAGTAGCAGCAGTAGTCATTGTAGTAGCAGTAGTAGTAGCAGCAATAGTCACGATAGTAGCAACAGTAGTTGCAATAGTAGCTGAAGCCATAGCTGTGGTAGGGGTAGTAATATTTATAGTAGGAGTAGTAGTAGCAACAATAGTTGTTTCAATAGTAATTGTAGTAGTAGTTCCAAAAGTAGTAGTAGTAGTTGTTGTTGTTGTAGTAGCAGCAATCGTAGCAACAGTTGCAGCAGCAACAGTATTATTAGTACTATTAGCAGCAGTAGTGTTAGTAATTATAGTAGTAGTGGTAGTCGTAGTAATAATCTTTGTAGTAGTAGTAGTAGTAGTAGAAGCCGAAGTAGTTACATAAGTAGTAGCAAAATTAGTTATAGTAATAGTTGTAGTAGTAGTAGCAGAAGTGGCAGTAGGAGTAGAAGTAGTAGCTAAAGGAGTTGTAGTAAAAGTAGTATTAGTAGTAGTGGCAATAGTAATAATAGCTATAGTAGCAGTAGTAGTAATTGTTGTTATTGTGATTGTTTTACTAATAATAGTAGTAGTAGTAGTATGCGCAGTAGTCGTAGAAGTAGGAGTAGTAGTAGCTGAAGAAGTATTACCTGTAGTAGTAGTAGTAGTTGCAGCAGTAATAGTTTTATTAGTTGTTGTGGTAGAAACAGAAGTTGTAGTAGTAGTTGTTGTTGAAGTAGTAGTGGAAGTTGTAGCTGCTGTAGCAGCGGCAGTCACTGTAGTAGTAGTAGAAGAAGAAGTAGTGGTTGTAGTAGTGGTTTTTGTAGAAGGAGTAGTAGTGTAGTAGCAGTTGTGGTAGTAGTAGCAAAAGTAGTAGTGGTAGCAATAGTTGTGGTAGTAGTATTTGTTGTAGTAGTCACAATAGTAGTAGCAGCAGTAGTTGTTGTTGTAGTTGTAGTAGCAGTAGCAGTATTACTCGTAGTAGGAGGAGTAGTAGTAGAAATAGTAATAAAAGTTATAGTTGGAGTGGTAGTAGTAGTAGGAGTAGTAGTAGTAGTTGTAGTAGTAGCAGTAGTAGTAGCAGCAATAGCAGCAGCAATAGTAGCAGTTGTAGTAGTAGCAGTAGTAGTAGCAGTAGCAGCAGCAGTAGTAGTATCAGTAGTAGTAGTAGGAGTAGTAGCTGTAGCAATAGTAGTAGTAGCACGCTAAGTAGAAGCGGTAGTAGTTGTAGTAGCAAGAATAGAAGTGGTAGTAGTAGTAGGAGGAGGAGTGGTAGTAGTAGTGGTAGTAATAGTTGTAGTAGTGGTAGTAGTATGAGAAGTAGTAGTAGTAGTAGTCGTAGTAGTAGCAGTAGTAGTGGTGGGAGTTGCAGTAGCTGCAATAGTAGCAGTAGAAGTAGTTGAATTAGTGATAGCAGTAGTCGTAGTATTAGCTGTAGTTTTAGTAATACTAGAAGCAGTAGATGTAGGAGCAATAGTGGCAGCAGTAGTAGCATAGTAGTAGTAGCAGTAGCAGGAGTAGTAGTAGTTGCAGAAGTAGTTATCTTAGTCGCAGTAGTAGCTGTAGTTGTTGTAGTGGTAATTGTAGTAGTAGTAGGAACAGTAGTAGTAGCTATTGTTGTAGTATTAGTAGCAGAACTAGTAGCAGTGTTGCAATATTAGGGGCCAAACTAGTTGCATTGGAAGTAGTATTAGTTTAAGTTGCAATAGTAATAGTTGTAGCAGTGGTAGCAATAGCAGCAGTAGCTATTGTAGCGCAAGTATTAGTATTATTAGTTGTAGAAGCAGTAGCAATAGAAGTAGTAGTACTAGTGGAAGCAGTTACAATTGCAGTAGTTGCAATGGTAGTAGTTGTAGTTGTAGTAGTAATAGTAGCTATACTAGTAACAATAGTAGCAGGAGTAGTTGTAGTAGCAATAGCCAAAATAGTAGTAGCAGTGGTAGTGGTCATAGTAGTAGTAGCAGTAGTAGTAGTCACAGTAGTAGTGGCAGTGATAGTAGTAGTACGAGATGTAGTACAAGTAGCAATAGAAAAAGTAGTAGTTGTTAGAGTAGTAGTAGTAGAAGAAGTAGGAATAGTAGTAGTAGTAGTAGTAGCAGAAGTAATAGGAGCAATAGTACTAGCAATAGTTGTGGTAGAAGCATTGGTAGTAGCAATTGTAGCAACAGTAGTTGCAGTAGTAGTAGTAGCAGTAGTATTACTAGTAGTAGTTGCAGTAGTAGGAGCAGTAGTTTTAGTAATAGTAGTAGAAGTAGTATTAGTAGTAGTGGTAGTAGTAGTAGACACAATAGTAGTAGTAGTTGTGGTAGTAGGATGAGTAGCAGTAGTAGTAGTAGCAATAGTAGTAGTAGTAGTAGTAATAGTAGTAGTAGTAGTAGTAGTGTAAGTGGTGGTGATAGCAGTAGTAGGAGGAGTATAAGTAGTAATAGTAGTAGTAGTGGTTGTAGTAGTAGTAGTAGTAGTAGTGGTTGTAGTAGTAGTAGAAGAAGAAGAAGAAGAAGAAGAAGTAGTAGTAGTAGTAGTAGTAGTAGTTATTATTGTTGTTGTTGTTGTTGGTGGTGGTGGTGGTGGTGGTGGTGTTGTTGTTGTAGTAGTAGAAGCGGTAGTAGTAGTAGTAGTAGTATTAGTTGTTGTCGTAATGGAAGGAGTAGTAGTAGCTGTTGTTGTTATTCCTGTAGTAGTAGTAGTTATTGTTCTTGTTATTGTAGTAGTAGTAGTTGTTGTATTTCTAGTAGTAGTAGTTGTTGTAGTTGTCAAAGTAGTAGTTGTGGTAGTAGTAGGAGGAGTAGTAGTAGTTGCTGTTGTTGTTATAGAAGTAGAAGCAATAGTTGTAGTACTGGTAATATTACTAGTAGCAGTGGTAGTAATTCTAGTAGTAGTGGAAGTAGTAGTTGTAGTAGTAGTAGCAGTCAAAGTAGTAGTAGTAGCCGTAGGAGTAGTATTAATAGTAAGAGTAGTAGTAGTAGTAGTAGTTCTATTAGTAGTAGTAATAGAAGTAGTAAGAGGAGTAGTAGTAGTATTAGTTGAAGTAGTACTAGTAGCAGTAGTAGTAGAAGTAGCTGTAGCAGGACTAATAGTAGTAGTTGTAGTAGTATTAGATGTTTTAGTAGTTGTAGCTATCGCAGTGGTAGTAGCTATAATAGCATTGTTGTAGTAGTAGTAGTAGTAGTATTAGTAGTATTTGTAGGAGTATTAGTAGTAGTTGTAGTTGCAATAGTAGCAGTAGCAGCAACAGTAGTAGTAGCAATAGCAGTAGCAATAGTAGTGTAAATGAGCTGTAGTTGTAGTATTTGTTGTAGTAGTAGTAGTCGCAGTAGTAGTAGCAACTGTTGTTGTAGTATTAGAAGAAGTAGCAGGAATAGTAATAGTTATAGCAGAAGTTATAGGAGTAGTTGTAGTAGTAGGAGTAGTAGTAGTAGTGGCAACAGTAGTAGTAGTATTAGTAGGAGTCGTCATAGTAGTTGTAGCAATTGTTGTTGTTGTTCTAGTAGTAATAGTATTAGTAGTAGCAGTAGTAGCGGTAGTAGTAGTAATAGTAGTAGTAGCAGTAGTAGTAGCAATAGTAGTAATGGGAGTAGTATTGGTAGGAGTAGTAGGACTCGTAGTAGTAGTAGCAGCTATATTACTAGTAGTAGTCGTAGTCGTAGTAGTTGTTGTTGTTGTAGGGGTTGGAGTAGAAGTATAAGTAGTAGTTGTTGTAGTAGTAGCTGTAGTAGTAGTAGTAGTAGTCGGGGTAGTAGTGGCAATAGTAATAGTTGGAGTAGTGGTACGAGTAGTAGTACTAGTAGTTGTAGTAGTAGTAGCAGTAGCAATAGAAGTTGCAGTAGCCTTAGTGGTAGGAGCAGTAGCAGTAGCAACAACAATAGTGGTCATAATAGCAGTAGTAGAAGTCGTAGTAGTAGTAGCAGCAGCAGCAGTGATAGTAGTAAGAATAGTAGTAGCATTAGGAGATTCCGTTGTAGTAATAGTAGTAGTAGTAGTAGTTGTTGTTGTTGTTGTAGTACTAGTAGTGGTAGTAGTAGGTGCAGTAGTAGTAGCAGCAGTAGTAGTACTATTAGTAGCTGGAGAAGTAGTGGCAGTAGTAGTAGTAGGCATAGTACTAGTAGAATTAGTAGTAGTAGTAGGAGTTATAATAGTAGCACTGGTAGTAGTAGTAGTATCAGTAGCGACATTTGTAGTAGTAGTAGCAGAAGCAGTAGCACCAGCAGTAGTAGTGGTAGTAGTATTAGTTGTTGTTGTAATGGAAGGAGTAGTTGTTGTTGTTGTAGTTCTTGTTATTGTAGTAGTAGTTGTTGTAGTAGTTCTAGTAGTAGTAGTAGTTCTTGTAGTAGTAGTAGTAGTAGTAGTAGTAGTAGTAGTAGTAGTAGTTGTTGTTGTTGTTGTAGTAGTAGTTGTAGAAGTAGTAGTTGTGGTAGTAGTAGGGGAAGTAGTAGTTGTAGTTGCTGTTGTTGTAGGAGTAGAAGCAATAGTAGTAGTAGTGGTAATAGTAGTAGCAGCAGTGGAAGTAATTCTAGTTGTAGTGGAAGTAGTAGCTGTAGTAGTAGTAGCAGTCAAAGTAGTAGTAGTAGCCGTAGGAATTGTATTAGTAGTAATAGTAGCAGTAGTAGTAATAGAAGTAGTAGTAGTAGTAGTAGTATTAGTATTAGTTGAAGTAGTACTAGTAGCAGTTGTAGTAGAAGTTTTAGTAGTAGTAGCTATAATAGCCATTGCTCTAGTAACTATAGTAGAAGTAGTAGGAGTAGTAGTAGCAGTAGGAGTTAAACTAGGAGTAGTAGAAGTAGTAGCTGTAGTAGAAGTAGTTGTTGTTGTTGTTGTTGTAGTAGTAGTGGTAGTTGTTATTGTTATTGCAATTGTCGTAGTAATAGTAGTTGTTATTGTTGTAGCAAAAGTAGTACTAGTAGTTATAGTAGTAGTGGCAGTAGTAGTAAAAGTAATAGTAGTTTTAGTTGTAGGAGTAGGCAGTAGCAGCAACAACAACAATAGTGGTTATAATAGCAGTAATCGAAGTAGTAGTAGTAATAGTACTAGTAGTAGTAGTAGTAGTGCTAGTAGTAGTAGTAGTAGGAATAGCAGTAGCAGTGATAGTAGTAACAATAGTAGTAGCAGTAGGAGGTTTAGTTGTAGTAATAGTAGTAGTAGTTGTTGTTGTTGTTGTAGTAGTAGTAGTGGTAGTAGTAGGTGCAATAGTAGCAGTAGCAGCAGTAGTACTAGCAGGAGCAGGAGAAGTAGTGGTAGTAGTAGTAGTAGTAGGCATAGTATTAGTAGAATTAGTAGTAGTAGTAGGAGTTGTAATAGTAGTAAGAGTAGTATTAGTAGTAGTAGTAGTAGTGGTAGTAGTAATAGTAGTATTAGTAGTAGTGGTAGTAGAAGTAGTAGAGTAGTAGTAGGAGTAGCAATAGTAGTCTTAGGAGTAGTAGCAGTATTAGTAGTAGTATTAGTAGTAGTAGGAGTAAGAGTACTTATTACAGGAGTAGTAGTAGTGGTAGTAGCAGCAGCAGTAGTAGTATTAGTTGTAGTAGTCAGAGTAGTAGTTGTTGTGAAAGTAGCCGTAGTAGTAGGAGTATTTGTTATTGCACAGCAACAGTAGTAGAGGTAGTAGTAGTAGTAGTGGTAGTATTGGTAGTAATAGTAATAGTAGTAGCAGTAGTAGGAGTAGTAGTATGAGTGGCAGCAGTTGGTGTAGTAGTCGTTGTAATAGTAGTAGTCGCATTAGCAGTAGTAGTAGTAGTAGTAGTAGTAGTAGTAGCAGTTGCAGTAGTAGTAGTAGTATTGGTAGCAATAGTAGTAGTAGTAGTAGGTGTAGCTATAATAGCTATAGTAGTAGTAGTAGCTATTGTTGTCATAGTGGCACTAGTAATAGTAGTAGTTATTGTAATAGTCATTGTAGTTGTACTTGTAGTAGTAGTAATAGTAGTAGTAGTTGTTGTTGTTGTTCTTGTTGTTGTTGGTTGTTGTTGTTGTTGTTGTAGTAGTAGTAGTAGTCATAGTAGTATTAATAGTATTGGTAGTAGAAGTATTAGTGCAGTTGTAGGAGTAGTGGTGCTAGCTGTATTAGTTGTTGTAGTAGCAGAATTTGTATGAATTGTAGTAGTAGTAGTAGTGATAATCGTCGTAGTAGGAGTAATAGTAGTACCAGTAGGAGTAGTAGTAGTAGTTCTACGAGTAAAAGTTGTATTCGTGGAAGTAATTGTAGTATTACGAGTTGCAATAGTTGTAGTAGGTGTCATAGTAGTGGTGCTAGCAGTAGCAGTAGTATTAGTTGTAGGAATAGCAGTAGTTGTAGGAGTAGTAGTAATTCGATTTGTAGTAGTTATGGTATTTTTGTAGTAGTAGGAGGAATAGTAGTAGTAGTATAGGTAGCAGCAGCAACAGAAGCAGCAGAAGGAATAATAATAGTAGAAGTAGTAGTTTAAGAAGTAGAAGTAGTAGTAGGAATAGTTGAAGCAGTAGTTGTAGTAGTACTAATAGCGATAGTAGTAGTAGTAGAGGTTGTTGTAGTAGTAGTAGTAGTAGTAGTAGTAGTAGAAGTTGTTGTTGTATAAGTACTAGTAGTAGTTGAAGTTGTAGTAGTAGTAGTAGTTGTTGTTGTAGGAATAGTAGTAGGAGTAGGAGTAGTATTAGTAGTAGTAGTAGCAATAGTTGTAGTTGTAGTAGTAGTAATAGTTGTTGTAGTAATAATTGTTGTAGTATTAGTAGTTGCAGTAGCTGTAGCAGTAATAGTAAACATAGTAGTAGTAGGAGTAGAAGTACAACTAGTTGTAGAAGTAGTGAGAGTAGAAGTGGTAATTGTGGTAGTAGTAGAAGTAGTAGGTGAAATAGCAATAGAGGTAGCAGAAGTAGTAGTAGTAGCAGTAGTTAGAGCAGTAGTACTAGTAGTTGTTGCAAGAGCAGCAGCAGTAGTAGTTGTTGCAGTAGTAGCAGCAGTAGTAATAATAGTAGTATTAATAATAATAGTAGTCGTAGGAGTACAAGTAACAGTAGTGGTAATAGTAGCTCTTGCAACAATACTTGTAATATTTGTAGTTGAATTCATAGTAGTAGTAGTAGCAGCAACAGTCGTAGTACTAGTAGTGGTAGTAGTAGTAGTGAGAGCAGTAGCAGTAGTGGTGGTGGTGGTAGTAGTGCTAGTAGTAGTAGCTACAATAGTAGTATTAGTAGTTGTAGCAAAAGTAGTAGTAGTTGTTGATGTTGAAGTAGTAGTAGTAGTAGGAGTAGTAGCAGTAATAGTAGGAGGAGGAGGAGTAGTAGTAATAGTAGTAGTAGTAGTAGTAGTAGTAGTAGTATTTGTTTTAGCTGTAGTAGTATTAGCAGTATTTGTTTTAGTAGTAGTATTAGTAGTTGTAGCAAAAGAAGTTATTGTTGTTATGGCAGCAGCAGCAGTAGTAGTGGTCATTGTAGTTGTAGCAATAGTAGCTTTCGCAAGAGCAGCAGCGGCAGTAGTAATAGCTGTAGTGGTAGCAGTAGGTGCAGCAAATGCAGTTGTAGTTGCACTAGTAGCTGTTGCAATAGCAGTAGAAGTAGTTGTGTTGTAGTAGTAGTAGTATTCACTGCAGTAGTAGTTGTAGTAGTAGCAGTAATAGTAGCAGTAGCAGAAGTTGTTGTAGCTGCAGTTATAGTAGTAGTAGAAGTGGTAGCAGCAGTAGTAGATGTAGTACTAAAAATAGTAGTAGTAGTAGTTGTAGAAGTAATTGTTATAGAAGTAGTGGTAGAGTAGTCGTAGGTTTAGTAATAGGAGTAGTGGCAGTGGTAATAATAGTAGTAACAGTATTATGAGTAGTAGTAGGAGTAGTAGTAGATATAGTATTAGTAGTAGTACGAGTAGTAGTAGTAGTAGGATTAGGAGCAGAAGTAGTAGTAGTAGCAGTTGCAATAGTAGTAGTAGCAGCAGTAGTAGTTGTTGTAGCAGTAGTAGTAGAAGTAGGACTAGTAGTAGCAGTAATAGAAGTAGTAGTACGAGTAGCTGTAGAAGTAGTAGCAGTAGTAGCATTGATGGTAGTACTAGTTGTAGCAGCAGCACCAGTAGCACCAACAGCAGTAGTAGTAGTCGTTGTAGTTTTCATAGTAGTAGCAATAGTAGTAGTAGTTGTAGTAGTAGTAGTAATAATTGTGCTAGGTGTATTTGGAGTAATAGTAGTGGTAGTAATAACAATAATAGTAGTAGTATTAGTACAAGTCATAGTATTAGAAGTAATTGTAGTAGTACTAGTAGCAGTCGTGGCAATAGCAACTGCAGTAGCAATAGTACTAGTACTAGTTTTTGAAGTAGTAGTTGTTGTTGTTGAAGTAATTTAGTAATAATAGTAATAGTAGTAGCAGTAGTAGTAGGAACAGTTGGAGTAGTAGTAGGAGTAAAAGTAGTAGTAGTATTAGTATTAGCAGTAGTAGTAGGAGGAGGAGTGGTGGTAGTAGTAGTAGTAGTAGTAATAGCTGTAGTAGCAGTTACAATAGTAGTAAGAGTAGTAGTGGAAGTCATAGTATTAGTAATAATAGTAGTAGGAGTGATAGTTGTTATGCTAGTTGTATTATTATTAGTAGTAGTAGCAGCACCATTAATAGGAGTAGTAGTACTATTCGTAATAGTAATTTTCGAAGTAGGTGTATTAGGAGGAGGAGCAGTAGTAGTGGAGGTAGTAGTAGTTGTAACAGCAGTAGATGTAGTAGAAGTTGTAGTTGTAGTTGTATTAGTAGTAGGAGTAGTAGTAGTAGTTGTTGTTGTTGTTGTAGCAATGATAGCAATAGCAGTAATAGTAGTAGTAGTAGAAGTAGCAGCAGCAGCAGCAGCAGCAGTAGTAGTGGTATTAGTAATAGGAATAGTTGTAGTAACAGTAGTAGTAGTAATAGTAGTTGTAGTACTAGTAGTTGCAATAGTAGTTGTCTTACTCATTATATTAGCAGGTGTAGTCGTAGTAGTAGTAGTTGTTGTTGTAGTAGTAGTGGTAGTAGTAGTAGTAGTAGTAGTAGTAGTAGTTGGCGTAGTCGTAGTAGTAGCAATCGTAGTAGTTGTAATACTCATAGTAGTAGTAGTAGCAGTAGTATTAATAGTAGATGTAGTAGTAGCAGTAGTAGTAGCAGCAATAGTAGAAGTAGTTGTAGTAGCCGCAATAGTAGAAGTTCTAGTTGTAGAAGAAGAAGTGGTAGTAGTAGTAGTAGTACTGGGAGTAGGAGTAGGAGTGGTAGTAGTAGTAGTAGTAGTAGTAATGGTACTCTTTGTAGTACTGGTAGTAGAAGTATTAGGGTAGTAGTAGTAGTACTAGTAGTATTAGTAGGTGTAGTAGGAGAATTTGTATTAAATGTAGTAGTAGTAGTAATAGTCATTGCAATAGGAGTAGGTTTAGTAGCCGGTGGAGTAGTAGTAGCAGTAGTAGTAGTACGAGTAGCAACAGTTGTAGTATAAGTAGAAGTAAGCGTAGTAGTACGAGTAGCAGCAGTAGTAGTTGAAGTAGTATTAGTAGTAGTAATAGTAATAGTAGTAGAAGTAGTATTAGTTGTAATAGTTGTGTAGTAGTATTAGCAGTAGTAGCAGGAGTCGTAGTCATAGCAGTAGTCGTAGAAGCAATAGTGGTAGAAGCAGTAGTGGTGGTAGTAGTAGTAGTAGTAGTAGTAGCCTCAACAGCAGTAGTTGTAGCAGTAGTAGTAGTAGTTGCGATATGAGTAGCAGCAGCAACAATAGCAGCAAATGGAATAGTTGTAGCAGAAGTTGTTGCAGTAGTGGTAGTAGTAGTTGAAGAAGTAGTTGTTGTGGTAATAGTGTATGAGCATTAGCAATAGTTGTTATAGTAGTAATTGTTGTAGTAGTACTAATAGCGATAGTAGTAGTAGTAGAAATTGTAGTAGTAGTAGTTGTCGTAGTTGCAATAGTAATAATTGTAGTAGTAGTTGTAGTATGAGTAGTAACAGGAATAGGAGTAGTAGTGGAAGTTGTAGTAGCAATAGTTACAGTTGTAGTAGTAGTAATAGTAGTAGCGGTATTACTAGCAGCAGTATTTGCAGTAGTATTAGTAATCATAGTAGTGGTAGGAGTAGTTGTAGAATTAGTGGTAGTAGCAGTAGTAATAGATAGCAGTAATAGTAGTACCAGCAGCAGCAGCTGTATCAGCAGTAGCCGGAGGAGTAGTAGTAGTAGGAAAACTAGCAGTAGAAGTAGTTGTTGTAGTAGTAGTAATAGTAGTCGTAGTAGTAGTAGTAGTGGTGGTGGTAGTAGTGATAGCAGTAGTAGAAGTAGTACAAGTGGTAGTAGTTGTAGTTCAAGCAGCAACAGTAGCAGCAGCAGCAACAATAGTAGTAATAGTAGTAATTGTCGTAGTTGTAGCAGCAATGTTGCAGTAGTACTAGTAGTAATTGAAAAAAAAGTAGTTGTTGTCATCCCAGTAGTAGTAGTAGTAATAGGAGTAGTAATAGGAGTAGTATGAAAAGTTGCAGTAGATGTAGTAGATGTCGTAGCAGAAATTATAGTAGATGTAGTAGCAGTAATAGTAGTAGTAATAGTAGTAGCAAAAATAGTAGTAGTAGCAGTCGTAGTAGCAGTAGTTGTAGTTGTTGTAGTAGCAGTAGTAGTAGAATTAATAGCAGTAGCAGTAGTACCAATACTAGTAGTAAAAGTAGTAATAGTATGAAAAAGAGTAGTAGTAGCAGTAGTTGTAGCATTTGTAGTAGCAGTAGCAGTAGTATGAGTAGCATAAGTTTTAGTAGCAATAGTTGGATTACTAGTTGTAGCAGCTATAGTAGCAATAGTTGCATTAGTAGTAGGAGTCGTAGTAGTAGCAGGAGCATTAGTATTAGTAACAGTAGCAGTTGTAGAGGTAGTGGTAGCAGCAGAGCATGAATAGAAGTACTAGTAGTTAAAGTAGTAGTAGTAGTTGTTGTTGTCGTTGTAGTAGTACTAGTTGTAGTAGTTGTAGTAATAGTAGTAGTAGCAGCAGTCGTAGTAGTGGTAATAGTAGCAGTAGTTGTAGTAATAGAAGTAGTAGTAGCAGTAGAACTAGTATCTGTAGTAGTAGTTGCAGTAGTAGCAGCCATAATAGTAGTAGCAGTAGTAGTATTAGTAGTAGAAGAAGCAAGAATAGCAGTAGGAATAGCAGTAGAAGTGGTGGCAGAAGTAGCCCTTGTAGCAGTAGTAGTACTAGTAGTAGCAATAGTTATAGCAATAGTAATAGTAGTAGTAGTAGTAGAAGTAGTAGTAGTTGAGGTAGTTGTAGCAGTAGTAGCTGCGATAGTAGTAGAAGAGGTTGTAGTAGTAGTAATAGCAACAGTCGTAGTAGTACGAGAAGTAGTTGTAGTTGCTATTGTGCGAAAAGTAATAGTAGAGGTAGTTGTTGTAGCTGTTGTAGTTGTGGTAGTAGTTGTCGTACTTCTAGTAGTAATTGTAGTTGTTGGAGCAGTAGTAATTGTAGTAGTAGTAGCAGCAACAGTAGTAGCAGAAGTAGTAGCGGTAGTCGTAGTAGGAGTTATAGTTGTTGTATCTGCAGTAGTAGTAGTAGCAGTAGCAGTTGTAGTAGTAGCAAATGTTGTAGTACTAATTGTAGTAGTAGTAGAAATAGTACCAATAGTAGTAGGAGTGGTAGTTGTAGTAGAAGTAGTAGCGGTAGTGGCAGAAGTAGTAACAGTATTGTTGTGGTAGTAGTCATAGCAGTATTAGAACTGGTAGGAGAAGTAGTAGTAGTAGTAGTAGATGTAGCAGCAACAGTAGCTACAGCGGCAGCAGCAGCAGTAGTTTTAATAGCCATAGTAGTAGTAGCAACAGTAGCAGTAGTAGTAGCAGTAGTACTAATTGTATTAGTTGTAGTAGTAGTAGTTGTAGCAGCAACAACATAAGTAGTAGTAGTAGTAGTAGTAGCAACAGAAGAAGCAGCTGTAGTAGCAGAAGTAGTAGTAGTAGAAGTAGTGTCAGTTATAGTAGCAGTTGTAGTAGCAGTAGTATTAGTAGTAGTAGTAGCATTAGTAGCAGTAGTAGCAGAAGTAGTAGTAGTAGAAGTAGTTGTATTAGCAATAGTAGTAGCAGAAGTAGTAGTTGTCGAAGTAGTGCCAGCAACAGTTGTTGTTGTAGTAGCAGTAGTAGTAGTTGTTGTTGTTGTTGTAGTATTAGTAGTAGTAGTATTAGAAGTAGTAGAAGTAGCAACAGCAGCAGTAGTCGTAGTAGTAGAAGAAGCAGTAGCTATAGTACTACTAGTAGTAGAAGTAGTAGTAGTAGTAGAAGAAGAAGAAGTAGAAGTAGTAGTAGTAGTAGTTGTTGTTGTAGTAGTAGTAGTAGTTGTTGTAGTAGTAGTAGTAGTAGTCGTAGTAGTAGGAGTATTAGTAGTAGTAGAAGTTGTTGCAGTAGTAGTAGCAGTGGAAGTACAAGTAGTAGCATTAGGAGAAGCAGTAGCGATGGTTGTAGTTGTAGAAGTTGTGGTAGTAGTTGAAGTAGTAGTAGTAGTAGTAGAAGTAGTAGTAGTAGAAGAGGTAGTAGTAGTAGGAGTAGTAGTACAAGTTGCAACCAAAGTAGTAGCAGAAGTAGCAGTAAAATTAGAAGTATTACTAGTAGCAGTAGTATTAGTACTAGTAGCAATAGTAGTAATAATAGCAGCGTTACTAGCTTTAGTAGTAACAACTGTGGTAGCAATAATAGCAGTAGTAATACTTGCCGTAATAGTAGCAATTGTTGTAGAAGTAGTAGCAGTTATTGTTGTTGTTGTAGGAGAAGTAGTAGTACTAGTAGTAGTATTTGTAGTAGTATCTCTAGTAATAGGAATTGTAGTTATAGTCGAATTAGTAGTAGTAGTAGCTGTATAAGAAGCAGTAGTAGTAATAGTAGTGGTAGAAGTTGCATTAGTAGCAGTAGTAGTGATCATATGACTATTAGTAGTGGCAGTAGCAGTAGTAGTAGTAGCAATAGTAGCAGTAGCCATGGAAGTAGTAGCAATAGTAGCAGTAGTAGTGGTAGTAGTAGCAATAATAGCCGTAATAGTACAAATAGTAGTCGTAGCGAAAGTAGAAGCAGTAGCAGTAGTTGTTGTTGTAGTAGAAGCAGTAGCAGAATTACTTCTACTCCTCCTACTACTTGTGCTACTAGTACTACTATTCCTACACCGACTACTACTACCACTTCTCATACTCCTACTACTACTACTACTACTACTATTATTACTACTTCTACACCTATTCCTACTCTTGCTACTACTACTACTTCTGCTCCTACTATAGCTACTCCTCATCCTGCTATTGTTGCACCTACTACTACAACTTCTACTGCTACTACTGCAACTACTGTTGCTGCTACTTCTACTACTACTGCTGCTACTACTACTACTACTACTACTACTACTACTAGTCTTAGTACGCCTAGTATTACTGCTACTACCACCAAAACTACTACTACTGCTGCTGCTGCTACTACTATGAATACTACTACTACTCTTCTAATTTGACTACTAATTTGAGTAGTAGTGTAAGTAGTAGTAATAGTAGTTATTGTGTAGTTATAGTAGCAACAGTAGCAGTAGTAGAGGTGGTAGTAGTAGTAGTTGTTGTTGTAGTAGTATGTGTAGTAGTAGTAGTAGTGGTTGTAGTGGCAGAAGAAATGGTAGCATTAGTACTAGTAGTAAGAGGACTAGTTGTGGCAATAGTAGTAGCAGTAACAATAGCAGTCATAGTAGTCATAGTAGTAGCTGTAGTAGTAGCTGTTGTAATTGTAGTAGAAGTAGCAGAAGTAGTAGAAGTACTAGTAGTAGCATAAGTAGAAGTAGCAGTAATAATAGTAGTAGTAGAAGTAGTGGCAGTAATAGTAGAAGTAGTAGTAGTGGCGGTAATAGCGGTAGTAGCAGTAGCAGAGATATTAGCAGTAGTAGTAGTAGCAGTTGTAGTAGTTATAGTAGGAGGAGCAGAAGTAGTAGTAGTTGTTGTTGTAATCATAGTAGTAGCAGTAATAGTAGTAACAGTAGTAGTAGTAGTTGTTGTTGTTGTAGTATTTGAAGTAGGAGCAGAAGTAGTAGCAGTAATACGAGAAGTTTTAGTAGTAGTAATCTTAGTAGTAGTACAGGTAGTAGTAGCAGCAGTAGTAGTAGCGGCAGTAGTAGTAGTAGCAGTAGTGGTAGTAGTAGTAGTAGTAGTAGTATTAGTAGTAGTAAATTTGGTAGTATTAGTAGTAGCAGTGGCATTAGTAGCAATAAGAGGAGCTGGAGTAGGAGGAGGAGCAGCAGCAATAGTACTAGTACTAGTACTAGTACTAATTCTTGCAGTAGTGGTAGAAGTAGTAGTAGTATTTGCAGTTGTAGTAGTAGCTGTGGTAATAATACGAGTAGTAGTAGTAGCTGTAGGAGTAGTGGTAGTAGTAGTAGTTGTAGAATCAGAAGTAGTAGTAGTAGTAGTAATCGCTGTATTAGAGGTATTAGCAGTGCCAATAGTTATAGCTTTTGTCGTAGTAGTTGGAGTAGTAGTAGTAGATGTAGGAGTAGTCATCATACTAGTAGTTGTTGTAGTAGTAGTATTAGTAGTAATAGAACTAATGGTAATAGTAGCGGCAATAGTAGTAGTAGTAGTACCAACAGTTGTAGTTGTAGTAGTAGTGTAGTTGTAGTGCAGTGGTGTAGTAGCAGTAAGCGTTGTTGTAGAAGTAGTAGTAGTTGTTGTTGTTGTAGTTGTAGCAGGAGGAGTAGTAGTAGTTGTTGTTGTTGTAGTAGTCATAACTATGGTAGTATTTGCAGTAGTAGTAGTAGTAGTTGCCGTTGTAGTAGTAGTTGTTATTGTAGTAGTGGTGTAGCTGTAGTAGCAATAGTAGTAGTGGTAGAGGTAGTAGTAGTAGGGGTAATAGCGGCCGTAGTAGTAATAGTAGTAGTAGTAGTAGTTGTTGTTGTTGTTGTCATCATAATGGTAGCAATAGCTAGAGTAGTAGTAGAAGAAGTAGTAGTTGCAAAAGTAGTAGTAGTAGTACTGGTAGTGGTAATGGTAGCAGTAGTTGTAGTAGTAGTAGCAATAGTAAAAGTAGTAGTAGTAGTAGTAGCAAGAGTGGTAGTAGATGTAGCAGTAGTAGTAATAGTAGTAGTAATAGTAGTAGTAACAATAGTAGTAGTAGTAGAAATAGTAGGAGTAGTAGTAGTAGTAGGAGTAGAATTAATAGTTGTTGTTGTAGTAGTAGCAGCAGAATTACTAGCAGTAGTACTAGTGGTAGTTGTTGTAGCAGAAGCAGTCGCAGTAGTTGTAGTAGTAGTAGATGTTATAGTAGTAGTAGCCAAAGTAGTACGAGTTCTAGTAGTATTAATAGTAGCAGTAGCAGTAGCTGGAGAAGTAGTAGTAGTAGAAGTCATAGTAGTAATAGTAGTAATAGTAGTAGTGGTTGTAGTAGCAACAGTAGTAGTTGTAGGAATAGGAGTAGTTGTAGTGATAGCAGTAGTTGTGGCAGTAGCAATAGTAGTAGTCGTAGTAGTTGTAGCAGTAGTAGTAGCCACAACAGCAGTAGTAGAAGTAGTGGTAGTCATAATAGTCATAATAGGAGCAGTAGCAGGAGTTGTAATGTTAAAAGTAGCGGTAGTAGAAGTAGTAGTAGTAGTCTTTGCAGTCGTGGCATAAATAGGAGTAGTAGTGCAAGAACTAGTAGCAGTAGTAGTAACAGTAGTAGTAACAGTAGTGGTAGTTGTTGTAGCAGTAGTAGTAGTAGTAGAAGTAGTAGTAGGAGTAGTCGTAGGAGCAGCAATTGTAGTAGTAGTTGCGGTAGTAGCACTAGTAGTAGTAGCAATTGCAATTGTTGTAGCAGTTGTAGTAGCAATAGTAGTAGTACTAGCAATAGTTGTCATAGTAGTTGTTGTAGTATTAGGAGTAGTACTATTAGTAGCAGTAGAAATAGTTGTTGCAGTAGTAGTAGCAGTAGTAGTAGTTGTAGCTATAGCCATAGCAGTAGCAGTAGTAGTTATAGCAATAGTTGTAGTAGCTGTAGTAATAGAAGTAGTAATGGCAACAGTAGTAGTAGAAGGAGGAGGAGTAGTAGTAGTAACATCCATTGAAGTAGTGGTAGTAGTAGAACTAGCCGTTGCAGTCGTTGTAGTAGTAGTAGCAGTAGGAGTAGTAGTAGGAGAAGTAGTAGTCAAAGGAATAGTTGTTATAGTAGTAGTACTAGTAGTAGTAGCAGCAGTATTTGTAACAAAAGTAGTAGTACTAGTAGTAGTAGCAAGAGTAGCAGTTGCAGCAGAAGTAGTAGTAGCAATCGAAGCAGTAGCAGTAGTAGTAGTTGGAGAAGTCATAGTAGAAGTAGTAGTGGTAGCGACAACAACAACAACAGTAGTAGTAGTAATAGTACTAGTAGCAGAAGAAATAGTAAGAGAAGTAGTAGTAGTAGGACTAGTTGTTGTAGTATTAGTAGCCATAGCAGTTGCAGTAGTAGTAGTAGTAGTTGTTGTTGTTGTTGTTGTCGTTGCCATAATAGTAGTAGAAGCACTAGTATTTGCAGTAGAAACTACCGCAGTAGTAGTAGTAGTAGTAAGAGTAGTAGCACTAACACTAGTATTTGCAGTAGTAGCTGTGTTAGTTGCAGTTGTGGCGTCAGTAGAAGCTACAGTAGTAGCAATAGCATTTGATGTAGTAATAGCAATAGTAGTAGTAAGGGTAGTAGCAGTAATAGTAGTAATATTTGTAGTAGTAGTAGTAGTGGTTCTGGTAGTAGTAGTAGTAATAGTAGCAGTAGAATCAATAGTAGTAATAGTAGTAGAAGTAGTAGCAGCAGCAGTAGTAGTAGTCACAGTAGTAGATGCAGTAGTAGCAGTTGCAATAGTAGCATTAGTAGTAGAAGAAGAAGAGGGAGTAGTAGTATTAGTAGCCGAAGCAACAGCAGTAGTTGCAGTCTCAGTAGTAGTAGTAGTAGCAGTAGCCGCATTAGTAGCAGTAGCAGGAAGAGTAGGTGTTGTAGTAGTAGTAGTAGCAGTAACGGTAGTAATAGTAGCAATAGTAGTGCAGCAGTAGTAGTAGTACTAGTTGTAGTAGCAGTAACAGCCGCAGTGATTGTAGTTGTTGGAGTGGAAGTAGTTGCAGTAGTAGTTGTAGTCATTATAGTAGTGGTGGTAGTAGCTATAGCAGTAATAGTAGTTGTAGTAGTAGTCATAGCAGAAGTAGCAGTAGTAGAAGAAGTAGAAGTAAAACTAGCAGTAGCAGTGGTAGTAATAGGACTAGTAGTAGCAATAGTTGTAGCAGTAGCATTAGTAGTAGTAGTGGTGATAGTAGTGCTGGTAGAAGTAGTAGCAGCAATTGTAGTAGTGGCAGTAGCAGTAGCAGTAGTAGTAGTAGTAATAGTAGTAGTAGTAGTAGTAGTAGCAGCAGTAGTAGCAAATGTTGAAGTAGCAATAAAAATAGTAGTAGTAGTAGTAGTTGTTGTTGTTGTAGTAGTCATAATAGTATAAGAAATGGTAATAAGAGTAGTAGTAGTAGTAGTAGTAATAGCAGCAAAAGTAGTTGCAGTAGTAGTTGTAGTTGTAGCAATAGTAGTACTTGTAATAGTAGTAGAAGTAGTAGCAGTAGTAGTAGTGGAAATAGGTTTAGGAGAATGAGTAGTAGCAGGAGTTGTAGTAGTAGTAGTTGTTGTTGTAATAGGAGTAGTATTAGGAGTAGCAGTAGTAGTAGCAATAGTCCTAGCAATAGTAGCAAAATAGTAGTGGTAGCAGAAGCGGTAGGGGCAACAGCTGTAGTTGTAGTAGTAGTAGTAGCAATAGTAGTAGTAGTAGTAGTAGTAGCAGCAGCAGCAGCATCAGTAGTAGTAGTTGCATTCTCAGTAGTAGCAGTAGCTGGAGCCATATTAGTGGCAATAGCAGTTATAGTAGTTGTGGTAGTAACAGTAGCAGTAATTGTAGCAATAGTAGTAGCAACTGCTGTCATTGTAGTTGTTTGAGTGAAAGTACTAGTAGTAGTAGTTATAGTGGTAGTAGTAGCTATAGCAGCAATAGTAGTTGTAGTAGTAGTCGTAGCAGAAGTAGTAGTAGTAGCAATAGTAGCAGTAGTAGTAGTGGTAGTAATAGGACTAGTAGTAGTAGTGGCAGCAATAATAGTCATAGTAGTACTAGTAGACGTAGCTGCAGTAGTAATAGTAGCAGTAGAAGCAGTAGTAGATGATGTAGTAGCAGTAATAGTAGTAGTAGTAGTAGTAGTTATTATTGTTGTTGTTGTTGTTGTTGTAGTAGTAGTAGTCATAGTTGTAGAAGTAGTGGTAATAAGAGTAGTATTAGTAGTAGTAGCTGAAGGAGAAGTAGCAGTAATAGAAGCAGAAGTAGTTGCAATAGTAGTTGTAGTAGTAGGAGTAGTAATACTAGTAATAGTGGTAGAAGTAGTAGGAGTAGGAGTAATAGTTGGAATAGGTTTAGAAGGAGCAGCAGTAGCAGGAATAATAGTCATAGTAATAGTAGCTGTTGGAGTAGTAGTAGTTTTAGTAGTAGTATTAGGAGTAGAAGTTGCCGTAGCAATAGGACTAGCAGGAGAAGCAATAATTGTAGTGGTCACAGTAGTAGTAGGGGAAACAACAGTAGTAGTAGTAGTGGTGGTGGTGGTGGTCGTTGTAGCAGTAATAGTATTAGTAGTAGTGGTGTTAGTAATAGTACTATTATAGTAGTAGTATTAGTTGTGGTAGTATTCCTAGTTGTAGTAGTTGTAGTTGTATTAATAGTCGTATTAGTAGCAAGAGTAGTAGTGGAAGTAGCCGTTGTATCGGTATTTGCAACAGTTGTAGTAATAGTAGTAGTAGTTATTGTTGTAGTAGGAGTAGTAGTAGTGGTAGAAGTAGCTATAGCAGCAACTTTAGTAGTAATAGTAGTCATAGCAGAAGTAGTTGCGATAGAAGTTGTAGTACTACTACTAGCAGTAGTAGTAGTGGGAGTAATAGGACTAGTAGTAGTAATAGTAGTAGCAGTAGTAGCAGTAGTAGTAGTTGGAGGAGTAGTCATAGGAGCAGCAATAGTAGTAGTAGTTGCAGTAGTAGCAGCTATTGTAGTGATAGTCATAGTAGCAATTGTAGTTGTTGCCGCAGTTGTAGTAGCAATAGTAGTAGTAGTAACAATAGTTGTTGTGGTAGCAAAAGTAGCATTAGGAGTGGTAGTAGTAGTCGTAGCAGTAGAAATAGTAGTAGTAGCAATAGTAGTAGTAGTAGTAGTAGTAGTTCTTGTTGTTGTTGCAATAGCAGTGGAAGTAGTACCTGTAGTAGTAGCTGTAGTGATAGAAGTAGTGGTAGCAGTAGGAGGAGGACAAGTAGTAGTAGTAGTAGTAGTAGTACTAGCTGACGCAGTCGATGTAGTATTAGTAGCAGTAGGAGTAGTAGTAGGAGGAGGAGAAGTAGTAGTTGTTGTTATTGCAGGAGTAGTAGTAGTCGTGGTGGTGGTGGTAGTAGTTATAATAGTAGTACTTGTAGTAGTAGCAGTAGCAATAGTAGCAGTAGTAGCAGTTGGAGTAGATATAGTGTTATCACTAGCGAGAGTAGTAGTAGCAGTATCAGTCGAAGCAATCGTAGTAATAGTAGTTGGAGAAGTTATAGTAGTTGTATTTGCAGTAGCAATAGCAACAACAACAACAGTAGTAGTAGTAGCTGTAGCAACAGTAGTAGCAATAGTATTAGAAGTAGTAGTAGCAATGGGACAAGTTGTAGTAGTATTAGTAGCCACAGTAGTAGCAGTAGTCGCAATATTAGTAGTAGTTGATGTTGTAGTGGCAATAGTAGTAGCTGTAGTAGCGCTAGTAGTTATAGTAGAAGAAGCAATGGTAGTAGTAGTAGCAAGCGTAGTAGGAATAACACAAGTAGTTGTAGTAGGAGTGTCAGTAGCAGCTACAGAATTAGCATTAGCAGTTGAAGCAGGAGTAGCAGTAGTAGTAGTAGGGGTAGTAGCAGCATTAGTAGTAGTTGTTGTAGCAGTAGTAGTAGTGGTAGTAGTAGTAGTAGTTGTTGTTGTTGTAGTAGTAGTAGCAATAGAACCAAAAGTATTCATAGTAGCAAAAGTGGTAGCAGCAGCAGTAGTAGTAGTCAAAGTGGTAGACGTAGTAGTAGCAGTTGCAGTAGTAGTATTAGTAGGAGAAGTATAAGGACTAGTAGTATTAATAGCAGTAATAGCAACAACAGGAGCAGCAGGAGTTGTAGTAGTAGCAGCAGCAGGAGTGGAAGTAGTACCAGTAGCTGTTCTAGTGGTAGTAGAAGTGGTTGTAGTAGCGATAGCAACAACAGTAGTTGTAGTAGTAGCCATCGGAGAAGAAGTAGTAGCAGAAGTAGTCGTAGTAATAGTAGCTGTAGTAGTAGTGGTAGTAATAGGACTAGTTGTAGCAGTAGTAGCAATAGTAGTCATAGTAGTACTAGTAAAAGTTGTAGCAGCTATTGTAGTAGTAGCAATAGCAGCAGCAGCAGCAGTAGTAGCAGTAGTAGCTGATGTTGGAGTAGCAGTAGTAATAGTAGTAGTAGTAGTAGCAGAAGTAGTAGTAGTAGTAGTAGTAGTAGGAGTAGTAGCAGTAGTAGTTGATGTTGAAGTAGCAGTAGTAATAGTCGTAGCAGTAGTTGCAGAAGTAGTAGTAGTAGTAGTAGTAGTAGTAGTAGTAGTAGTAGTAGTAGTAGTAGTAGTAGTAGCAGCAGTAGTCATAGTAGTAGAAGTAGTGGTAATAAGAGTAGTAGTAGTAGTAGCATTAGTTACAGTCATAGAAGTTGCAGCAGTAGTAGCAGTAGTAGCCGATGTAGCAGGAGCACTATCTATAGTAGTAGCGATAGTTGTATCAGAAGTAGTAGTAGTAGCAGTAGTAGTATTACTATTACTATTAGTAGTAGTAGTATTAGTAATAATAGTATTATATTAGTAGTGTTAGTAGTTGTAGTATTCCTAGTTGTAGTAGTTGTAGCAGTAGTAGTACTAGTATTAGTAGTGGGAGTAGTAGTAGAAGTAGCCATTGTACAAGTAGTTGCAGTAGGAGAAGTAGTAGGAATGGGAGTAGCAGTAGGAATAGGTGTAGTAGGAGTAGTAGTAGGAGGAGAAGTAGTAGGAGTAGCGGTAGCAGTAGAAGTAGTTGTAGTTATAGTAGGAGAAGCATTAGGAGTTGCAGTAGGAGTAGCTACAGTACTAGCAGGAGTAGCACTATTAGTAGCAGCAATTATGGTGGTAGCAGTAGTAGTAGCAGTAGCAATTGTCGTTGTAGTAGTAATAGTAGTAGTACTAAAACTACTGCTAATAGTAGCAGTAATAGTAGCAGTAGTAGTAGTTGCAGTAATAGAAGTAGTAGTAGAAGTCGTAGGAGGATGAGGAGGAGTAGTAGTAGCAATAGTCTTAGTAGCAGGAGTAGCAGCAGTAATACCAATAGAAGTAGTGGCGTTAGTAGTAGTAGTAGTACTAGCAGTATCAGAAATTATTGTAGTAGTAGTAGTAGTAGCAGCACTAGTAGTAGGAGAAGTAGTAGTTATTATTGCCGGAGAAGTAGTTGTAGTAGTAGAAGCAGTAGTTAAATTAGTACTACCAGTAGTAGTAGCAACATTATTAGCAGTAGCAGCAAAAGCAATAGTAGTACTTGTAGTAGGAGCAGTAGAGGGAACAGTAGTAGCTGTAGTTGAAGTAGGAGAAGAAGTAGCTGTAGTACTAGTAATAGCAATAGTAGAGGCAATTGCAATGGTAGTAGCCGCAGTAGTTGTTGTAGTTATAGTAGTTATAAGAGAAGTAGTACTAGTAGGAGGTGTAGCAACAACATCAGCAGCATCAGTAGTACTAGTTGTAGTAGCATTAGTAGTAGTTGCAGTAGTGGCAGTAGTAGTAGCAATAGTAGGAATAGTAGTAATAGTACTTATTGTAGAAGTAGTATTAGTAGAAGCAGCAGTTTTAGCAGTAGGAGAAGTAGCAGCAGTAGTAGTAGAAGCAGTAGCAGCAGCAGCAGCAGCAGTAATAGCAGCAACAGTAGTAGTAATAGTAGTAGTAGGGGTAGTAGCAGTAAGAGTTGTAGCAATAGCAATAGTAGTAGTAGTTGTTGTTGTTGTTGTTGTAGCAACAGTAGTTGTAGTGGTAGTAGTAGTAGTTATCGTGGTAATTGTAGTTGAAGTAGAGGAAGTAGTAGT
>RXID01021810.1:0-24647 GCA_005019695.1 Trichopus zeylanicus subsp. travancoricus
ACTACTACTACTACAACTACTAATACTACTACTCCAACTACTACTACTACTCCTCCTCCTCCTCCTCCTCCTCCTCCTCCTTCTACTACTACTACTACTACTACTACTGCTAATACTAATACTACTACTACTACTGTTACTGCTAAAATGACAACAACTACTAGCACTACTACTATAACACCTACTACTACTACTGTTACTGCTACCAGTACTACAATTGCTTCTACTAGTACTACTACTACTACTATACTACTACTCCATATCCTACCCTGAATCCAACTCATACTACTGTCCCGACTACTAAAACTATAACTATTACTGCAAGAACAACTTCTACTACTAATGCAACTAGTGTTAAAAATTCTACTCTTACAACTAATAAAGCTATTGCAACTGCTGTGATTACGACTACCGCAACTACCACAACTACTGCTACTAGTACTACTATTTCAACTACAACTACAGCAACTATTATTATTGCTACTAAAGCTACTACTTTGGTTGCTACATGTACTACAACTCCTACTACTACTACTACTACCACCACCACCACCACCACCACTACCACTACTGCTACTACTATTATTAATACTACTACTGCTGCTACTACTTCTACTACTACTACTAGTTCAAATATTACTACTACTACCGCTACTGATTCTACCACCACAACAATCACTGCTGCTCCTGCTACTACTCGAACTCCTAATACTACTACTACTGCGATAACTGCTACTACTACAACTTGTACTACAACTACTTTTACTACTGTAACTACAACGGCTATGATTACTACTACTACTGCCACCACTACAACCACTACTACAACAACAACAACTACTACAACTACTACTAGTGCAACTACTGCTAGTACTAGTACTACTACCACTACCACCACCACTACTACTACTTCTACTACTACTAGTGCAGTAGCTACTGCTTCTTCTTCTATTACTACTACTACTTCTGCTAGTACTACTACTTCTACTACTACTAGTTCTACCACTACAACTACTTCTACTACTACTACTGTGACTACTACTTACTATTACTATTACTACTAGTACTATACTACTACTAGTAATACTACTACAGTTACTATAGCAAATACAACAACAATCACAATATTTACTACTACTATTACTAATACTATGCTACTGTTGCAACCACTTTTTCTACTACTACTAGTACTCCTAGTACACCTACTATAACTAATACTATTGCTACTACTAACTACTATAATTTCTTCAACTACTACTATTACTACAACAACTACTACTACAACTACGACTACTTCAACTACAAATTATACTACTACTACTACTACCACCAATACTACTAATACAACTACTATTATTTACGCTACTACTACTACTACTACTACCACTACTACTGCTACTACTGCTACTACTACAACTACCACTACTACAACTACTACTACTACTAACACTATTTGTTCTGCTACTCCTACATCTACTCCTACTACTAATACAACCACTCCTACTACAACCACAACTAATATTACTTATGCAAAAACTAGTACTACTACTACTATTACGATCACCACCACCACCAAGACTACTACTACTACTACTACTACTACTACTAAAACTGCTACCCCTAGTACTAGTACTAACACTACCACTACTGCTTGTACTACTACAACTACTAATACTACTGCTACTGCTACTGCTTCTGCTGCTACTACTACTACTGTGACTACTGCTACAACTACAGGTAGTACTATTTCCATTACTACAACTACTGCTACTACTACTATTGCCTACACTAACAATAATACTGCTACGACAACTACACTACTACTACTACTACTACTATTACTACTTATACTCCAAGAACGACTATTATTTCCACTACTAATACTACTACTACTACTACTACTACTACTACTACTACTACTTCTTCAACTAATATAGCTACCACTACTACTGCTGCTTCTCCCTCTAATACTACTATTGCTCCCACTAGTACTACTACTACTACTACTCCTCCTACTGCTACCACTACTGCTACAACTGCTACTACCACTACTACTATCACAACTACTATTACTACTACTCCTACTACTTCTCACCTACTACTATAAGAACACCTACAACAACCACTACTACATCTAATACAATTACTTCTCTTACTAATACTACTGCCACTATTGCTACTACTTCTACTCCTACTCCTTCTGCTATTGCTACTACTAATCCTACTATAACCACTAGAACTACTCCAACTACTGGAATCACAATTACAACAAATATCACTACTATTGCAACATTTACTACTGCTACTTCTATAAGTACTACTGTTGCTACTACAACAACAATTGCTACTCCTATTGCTATTATCGCTACTACTACTACTATTAATAATAATAATACTATTATTACTTCTACAACTATTATTTCTACTACTACAACCACAACAACTACTGCTACGACAACAACAACTACTACTAATGCAACTGGCACTCCAAATACTGCTACTACAACTAATAAAGCTATTGCTACTGCTGTGATTATGACTACTACAACTATTACTACTACCGCTACTAGTTCTACTACTTCGGTTGCTACATGTACTACAACTCCTACAACTACTACTACTTCTACTACTACTACTACTACTACCACTACTACTACTGCTGCTGCTGCTGCTACTATTGCTAATACTTCTACAACTACTTCTACTGCTACTACTACTTTTACTAATATTACTACTACAGCTACTAATTGTACTACCACAACTACTGTTGCTGCTGCTGCTCCTACTGGAACTCCTCCTACTACTACTAATACTACAATAGCTACTACTAAAACTTGTACTACTACTACTACAACAATAACAACTACTACTACTACTTGTACTACTGCTACTACTACTTCGACTACCACTACTACCACTACTACTATTTGTACTACTACTACTACTTGTGAAGTCGACCTCCCTAACGCCGACGATGCTCGCCGAACCGTTCGAGGTCTCGGAAGCTCTTTTCAAGAATGAAAGTAGCAATAGGAAATAAGGAGAAGATATGGAGAAACTCTCGGATTCTTATTGCTACCTCGATATTTTCCGATTATGATTTACAATGGAGGCGTGCCCCTTATATAGAGGGCACGGTGATGTAAGCGCTCACATCAGCTGGTGGTATGAGCTAAGCACTTACATCAGCATAATAGTAGCCTATACTAGAGCAGGCCTATAGCCTTTACATAAGACTCCAAGGGAAGTCTTGTCCTGGGCATAGCCCTCTTATCCTAAGGTGTAGCCTTTTCACAAGACTCCAAAAGAGATCTTATCCTAAGGCGTAGCCTTTATATCCTAAGGCATAGCCTTTACAGAAGACTCCAAAAGACGTCGTTGTCATAGGCTGGAAGCTCGTCCTTTGGCTAGGTTTGTCCTCTAGCTAGGCTTTGACTTCTTATTTCGTAGCTCTAGCTGCTACTGTACTGTACAACAGGATTCTACTTTCCTGTATTAGCTTCTATACTTCCCACCACGCTCTGCCTGCTACGGGACAATGGCGTTGTACGGTGGGGTGCCGTCTTCTTTGGCCAGTTACGCTTCCCACCATGCTCCGTGTGCGGCTGAGAGAGTGAAAAGATGCTGGTCCGGGAAATGGCATCTTGGACTAGTCGGAGGGTAGTCTGAAGCTGCTGATCTATCTGGGCCATTGTAGGGTACCAGGTGGCCCAAAAGTGATCCTGGTAGCTGAGTCGTTCGCACTCCCATAGCTTGCTGGTGTGGAGATTACACAGTTGTCGAACTGCTGTGATTGCTGTTACTGCTGCTGCACGGATATCCTGCTCATTTGCAGGGAACCCTGCAGTTGTAGTAGCATCTCGGCTAGTTGTTGTCTCTCCTTTTGTGCTGGGGTTGCTTGGACTTCTTGAATTGCTATGGCCATGAGCTCCAGAGTTCTGAGGTCTTCTTCTGCTGGCCATCCTGCACAGACTAGAGAAGAAAGTAATCGTGACAAGGAGTCAGCGAGCTGATTATCCTTGCCCTCGATGTGTTCAAAGTGTACCGAGATCCCTATCCCAGTAATATAGTCCGTGAAGGCGATCCAGCGTATCCTGGAAGGCTTGTGATTCGGAGACTTGTTGAAGAAGCTAATTACAGCTTGGCAGTCGGTCTGAATCGTTAGTTCCTTTCTATCCAAGTAGTAGATCTTTAGTGCTTCCAGTGAGTTCATCACTGCATAGATTTTCGCATCAATAGTGGATTTGATGGGGTTAAACTTCCCGCTTGCGTAAGCACACACATGTTCAGCGGATTTCGGATCATATTTCTGCGGCTTCCATTTGTAGATGCCCCCCCATCCTTCCATGCAGCCCTCTGTTTCTAGAAGGATATAGCTTTCAGTAGGGGGTACTTCCAAGTCCGGTAGTTGTTGGACTAATTTTTTAATCTTGCCCACTAGAGCCCAATCCTGTTGGTTCATTTTCTTTTCTCCAGTTGGGCTGGTTTTTGCATACAGTGGGCTGAGGAGCCTTCCCAAGTTGGGAATGTAATTCCTGGCATAATTGAGGATGCCTAACCAGGAACGAAGCCCCTTCTTGGTCATGAGTGATTTATTTTGTACCTCAGTGATTTTCTTGATCACGTGAGGCTGCAGCCGGATCCGTTGGTTCTCGATGATGGCACCTAGGAATTCCACTTCTGTCACCACTGCCTTCATTTTTGTAGGGCTTAGGACGAGCCCATGCTCCTCACAAATATCGAGCATGATGTTTAGGTGCTTGGCATGCTCTGCTTCTGTCTATGAGAAAACAAGAATATCGTCAATGTAGACGGCAATAAAGCTTTCTGTACCTCTGAAGCAATGGTCCATCTTTCGTTGGAATACGGCTGGGGCATTCTTCAGGCCGAACGGCATGACCAACCATTCATATAGGCCAGAGGGGACCCAGAATGCGGTCCATTCAATAGAATCTGGGTGCATGGCCACCTGATAAAAACCACTTTTCAGATCAAACTTGGAGTAGACCTTGCTGTGGCTTACCCTCCATAGGATAGTATTGATCCCTGGGAGGCTGTATTGGTCTTTGTTTGTAAGGTCATTAAGACGCTTGTAGTTGAAGACCATTCTCTCTTTTCCCTTCTCCTCTTTGCCTGTAGTCGGGTCGACGATTGTTCCTGACCTTACGATGAAGGTCGTTGTTCTGTGGTGACTTTTACTTGGCCGGATGACTCCCATGGTCAGTAGGGCTTCTATGTGCCTTTTGAAGGTGTCCTGCAGTTGTGGGGTGACATGTTTCATACGACGGTCTTCTATAACAAAGTCTGGATTTTTGATATCCAGATGGCACACTACTTTGTTCTTTGCCCAGTACTTTAACAGGTTTTCGCCAATAAACCCTGCTTCCTTCAGTCTTGTTATTACTGGTTGAAATTTTTGGAGGAAGGACTCCCTGTTGAGCCCTGTATTGTAGTATACTGATTGCTGGATATCAATATATTCTTCTTCCTCCAGCTCCAACTCTTCTACGGCGGCGGCCACCGATGCTGTAGGAGTAGTACTGATAACAGTTAAATTTTTATAGAAGGTTCCAATGTTACCTTCTATCCGAACTCCTCCTTGCATGGCTTTTATAAAGTTGCATCCAATTATCATCTGGATGCCATCACCTAGCTCCATTTTGAAGCTGTAAGTGTAGGGGATCTTGAAGTTGTTATCCCCAATGTGCATCCTTCCACCCTTTAGCTTTTTGTCCGCCGATTGCTTTGAGTTTATTCCGCTGAATTGTACCACGAAGCTATTTTTCTCCAGTGCTTCCAGTGGGACTGAGGCTTCATCAATACAGCAGGTTGTTGCTCCTATGTCTAGTATGGCTCTGACTTGGAACCTGGGAATGTTAGGTATTTCAAGTTCAACATTCATATTGTAGAGCATATTCTTTACTATTTTTGGTCCGGGCTTCGGTTGAGCCTCTCCTTCAGCTATTGTCTTGTAGACACTTTCCTGTAGTAGGATACTGGTGTATTCCAGTTCCTCGCTTGCTTCTGCTTCCTTTTCTTTAATCTTTTTAGAGTCCTTTCGCAGGCTTGTGCCTAGTTCTAATTCCTTGACTCTTTCTTTGTAATATTCCACCTCCTTCTTCAGCCGTTCAATTTCCCCTTCACACCTTACAATGTAGTGCAGCTGTTCTTGCATTATCCTCTGGTTAGGGAATGGTTCTGGTGGAGCTGGTGTAACTGGGACCGCTATTTTAAAGTAATAGGGTCCCCATAGGTTACAGGCAGTAACCTTGCATTTGGGGCAATGAATCCTTGCCTGCTGTATTGTTTGGCTCTTGCAGCACACGCACTTTTCTTCTTGCGGCTGCACGAAGTCATTATGCTGCCAAGAATGAGAACAGTTTTCTTGGAAGTCAGGCAGCGTTACCTGGGGGCGATACCCTCCTTCTAGTTCTCCCAGAACATAAGCTGCTTCCTCTCGCTCAGGTGGGTCGAGGGAGATGTGCAGATTTTGGGCTTCTTCTTCCTCTGAGATGTCATGGGTAGCATCACTCTGGTCCTCAGTTGATAAAGAGGAGTGATGGTCCTCATCCGTCACTGGGTCGGCTGATGAATCCGACGGGTTGGAGTCGGCATCGGCGTCGTACTCGTCAGAGGATGTAGAGCCACAGCCATCGTCAAGGATGGCTTCCTGGTTGTTGATGGTTTTGTCAGGGGGTTTGACGGTCTCTTTGCATTGTGCTTCTTGAAGTTCTTGTAAATACTGCGCATAAAAAGGGGTTTCCTTGAATTGCGCATAGTTGGTGTTGTAAGAAGGCCTGTAATAAAAAGATGTTAGAGGGTAGTTGTCCCTTCTGGTGAAGTACTCCGGAGCCTCGTACTCATAATAATTATTGTACGATTGTCGGTAGCTTTGCTGGGCCTGATAACACCAATTGTAGTAGTCCTCCCATGGGGTAGGCAGGCAGTAAGCCATCAGCCTTCAGGCTTTTGCACTTTCTCAGCAAGTATCGGATAAGGATCCCGAAAGACCCTTAGTTTGCCTCGTGCCTCCTGAGGCCTTCGTGTGTGCCTCTCGTGCTGTTGGAGAAGCTTGTCCAGCAGTTCAAGGCTGTCGCCTGGTTCTCTTCGTTGGGGTTGTTGCTTGAACGCCTCAAGTACTAGTTCTCGGGCCTCCTGTTTTGAAAGGGGCCTGCTGTCTAGGACTGCAGTTGTTAAAGTCTTCAGAGAAATCTCGAGCCTCGAGATCTCTTGTGTGCAAGCTTGATGTAGTTGAAGAGTTGTTTTAAGTTCTTTAAGTTAACTCTTGATGCAATACAGGTTTTGTCGTAAATAACAGACAAATTGTGAGCTAGTTGGTTGGTGGAAACTTTTGTTACTAAAGCAAGGTCAAGATACTCAAGGCTAGAGGTTCGGGAACGTTCATACCCCTCCTGAATGGATTTTTCTCATGCTTCAGACATATGGGCTAAAAAGTTCACAGTTACCACAATTTCCCAAGGATAAATTCCAGTATTAGGTTAAACATGGCAATTCCTTACTAGATTAAAGCAATGCTTCAGGATCATACAGGTGTGCCCTTGGGCTTACTCACGGCCACTCGCCTTCACTGCCAAGTTAGGACCTGTCCTTTTTCCTTACACAAAGCTCTTCACCCAGTCAGTAAAAACCATGCTTAATTCTAATCCGTATAATACCACAAAGGAAAAAGATAGCACTTATGAATTCTTAACACAAAATCTAAACACAGTAGTGAAAATCAGGATTTGGGTAATTACGACCCTTACCTCGCACTCTTCGCACCTTGACCTCTTGGGGGTTCTACTCCGCCATATCTTTAGCTAGCTCTGATACCATGAAATCGACCTTCCTAACGCCGGCGATGCTCGCCGAAGTGTTCGAGGTCGCGGAAGCTCTTTTTCAAGAAGGAAAGTAGCAACAAGAAATAAGGAGAAGATATGGAGAAACTCGCGGATTCTTATTGCAACTTCTCTGCGATTATTTTTCGATGATTTTTCGATGATCATTTACAATGGAGGCGTGCCCCTTATATAGAGGGCACGGTGATGTAAGCGCTCACATCAGCTGGTGGTATGAGCTAAGCGCTTACATCAGCATAATAGTAGCCTATACTAGAGTAGGCCTATAGCCTTTACATAAGACTCCAAGGGAAGTCTTGTCCTAGGCATAGCCCTCTTATCCTAAGGTGTAGCCTTTACACAAGACTCCAAAAGAGATCTTATCCTAAGGTGTAGCCTTTATATCCTAAGGCATAGCCTTTACAGAAGACTCCAGAAGACGTCGCTGTCATAGGCTGGAAGCTCGTCCTTTGGCTAGGTTCGTCCTCTAGCTAGGCTTTGACTTCTTATTTCGTAGCTCTAGCTGCTACTGTACTGTACAACAGGATTCTACTTTCCTGTATTAGCTTCTATACTTCCCACCACGCTCCGCCTGCTACGGGACAATGGCGTTGTACAGTGGGGTGCCATCTTCTTTGGCCAGTTATGCTTCCCACCACGCTCCGTGTGTGGCTGAGAGAGTGAAAAGATGCTGGTCCGGGAAATGGCGTCTTAGACTAGTCGGAGGGTAGTCTGAAGCTGCTGATCCATCTGGGCCATTGTAGGGTACTAGGTGGCCCAAAAGTGATCCTGGTAGCTGAGTCGTTCACACTCCCATAGCTTGCTGGTCTGGAGATTACACAGTTACCGAAGTGCTGTGATTGCTGTTACTGCTGCTGCACGGATATCCTGCTCATTTGCAGGGAACCCTGCAGTTGTAGTAGCATCTCGGCTAGTTGTTGCCTCTCCTTTTGTGCTGGGGCTGCTTGGACTTCTTGAATTGCTGTGGCCATGAGCTCCAGAGTTCTGAGGTCTTCTTCTGTTGGCCATCCTGCACAGACTAGAGAAGAAAGTAATCGTGACAAGGAGTCAGCGAGCTGATTATCCTTGCCCTCGATGTGTTCGAAGTGTACTGGGATCCCTATCCCAGTAATATAGTCCGTGAAGGCGATCCAGCGTATCCTGGAAGGCTTGTGATTCGGAGACTTGTTGAAGAAGCTAATTATAGCTTGGCTGTCGGTCCGAATCATTAGTTCCTTTCTATCCAAGTAGTAGATCTTTAGTGCTTCCAGTGAGTTCATCACCGCATAGATTTCTGCATCAATAGTGGATTTGATGGGGTTAAACTTCCCGCTTGCGTAAGCACACACATGTTTAGCGGATTTTGAATCATATTTCTGCGGCTTCCATTTGTAGATGCCCCCCCATCCTTCCATGCAGCCCTCTGTTTCTAGAAGGATATAGCTTTCAGTAGGTGGTTCTTCCAAGTCCGGTAGTTATTGGACTAATTTTTTAATCTGGCCCACTAGAGCCCAATCCTGTTGGTTCATTTTCTTTTCTCCAGTTGGGCTGGTTTTTGCATACAGTGGGCTGAGGAGCCTTCCCAAGTTGGGAATGTAATTCCTGGCATAATTGGGGATGCCTAACCAGGAACGAAGCCCCTTCTTGCTAGGCTTTGACTTCTTATTTCGTATCTCTAGCTGCTACTGTACTGTACAACAGGATTCTACTTTCCTGTATTAGCTTCTATACTTCCCCCTAGCAAGAGGACGAACCTAGCCAAAGGACGAGCTACCAGCCGATGACAGTGACGTCTTTTGAAGTCTTCTGTAAAGGCTATGCCTTAGGATATAACGGCTACGCCTTAGGATAAGATCTCTTTTGGAGTCTTGTGTAAAGGCTACACCTTAGGATAAGAGGGCTATGCCTAGGACAAGATTTCCCTTGGAGTCTTATGTAAAGGCTACTATTATGCTGATGTAAGCGCTTAGCTCATACCACCAGCTGATGTGAGCGCTTACATCACCGTGCCCTCTATATAAGGGGCACGCCTCCATTGTAAATCATAATCGAAAAATATCGAGGTAGCAATAAGAATCTGAGAGTTTCTCCATATCTTCTCCTTATTTCCTGTTGCTACTTTCATTCTTAAGAAACGCTTCCGAAGACCTCGAACCTTTCGGCGAGCATCGCCGGCGTTAGGGAGGTCGATTTCATGGTACTACTACTACTTCTACTACTACTACTACCACAACTACTAGTAGTACTACTACTACTAGTACTACTTCTACTACTACAACCACTACTACTCCTACTAGCACTAGTACTACTACTACTACTACTACTACTTCTACAGCTACTATCACTGTAGCTACTGCTTCTACGACTACTACTACTTCGACTTCTACTCGCACTACTACTTCTACTACTATTACTACTTCTGCTACTACTACTACTTCTACTACTACTACTGCGACTTCTACTTACTACTACTACTACTACTACTACTCCTTCTACTATTACTACTGCTACTTCTACTACTACAACTACTTCTACTACTACTAGTACAACAGCTACTATTTCTGCAACTACTACTACTACTACTACTACGACTACTATTGTTGTTGTTTCCGCTACTATTTCTACTACTATACTACAACTTCTACTACTACAAAAAATTTTACAACTACTAATGCAACTACTATTGGTATTACTACGACTACTACTACTCCTACTATTACTACTACTACTACTTTTGCTGCTGCTATTACTACGACCACTACAACTACTGCTGTTCTTGCTACTACTTCTGCTACCACTACTTCTCCTACCACTACTACTACTACTACAACAACTACTACTATTGTTGCTGCTACTACTACTACTATAACTACTGGTACTACTACAGCTACGACTACTGCAGCTACTAATACTACTACTGCTAGTACTACAACTACCTCTACTACTACTACTACTACAACAACAACAACAACTACTACTACTACTACTACTACGAGGACGACTACTACTTCTTCTAATGCTTCTACTGCTGCTAGTTCTCCTACCACTACTGCTACTGCTACAACTGCTTTAACGAAGACAACTTTAACTCGTACCTCTACTACTGCAATTGCCGCTACTACTGCTGTAACTATAGCAACTACTACTACTGCTGCTCCTGCCACTGCTAGTACTGCTGCTACTACTACTTATCACACAGTTACTACTAATAGAAATACCACTATGACCATTGTTGCTACTACTACCACTTCTACTACTACTGATACAACTACTATGGCTACTGCTACTACTATTGCTACTACTTCTACTACTACTACCACTACTACAACTGCTACTACTGCAAGTACTACTACTACTATTATCACTACTACTACTACATCTGCTACTATTGATTTTGCTGCTACTACTACTACTACTATTTCTACTATTACTGCTAGTACTGCTGCTACGGCTACTACTGCTGCTGCTGCTGCTGCTTCTACAACTACTACAACTATAGCTACTATTGCCACTACTACGACTTCTACTACTACCACTACTACTCCTCCTACTGCTGATACTACTACTACATCTACAACTACTACTCCTACTACTACTACTATTATGACTACAACTACAACCACTTCTGCTACTACTACTATTACTACTACTATGACTACTACAACTTCTAATACTAATACTACTACTACAACTACTATACCTACTACTATACCACTATAACTACTACTACTACTACTACTACAACTTCATGTTCTATTACTACTATGACTTCTCCTCCTACTGCTATAACAACTACTATTGCTATAACTGTTACTTCTACTACTATTACTTCTCCTACTATCACTATTGTTACTACAACTACTCCTACTCTTTCAACTATAACTACTCCTACTATTACTACTAATAGTACAACTATTGCTCCTATTGCTGCTACTTCTATTACCATTACAACTAATATTACTACTACCACAACTACTACAACTCCTATTACTGCTACTTTAACAACCACTATTACTCCAATTACTACTAGTTACTGCAACTACTACTACTACTTCTACTATCATGACTACTATAATTATTACCACGAATATAAAAACTACTGCTACTAATACTACTAATACAACTAGTGCTTGAAGTACTACTATTCCTACTACTAGAGCTATTACCATACTATGATTTCTACTACAGCTACTACTACTACTAGTGCTACTAGTACTATTGCTAGTCCTCCTACAACTACTACTCTTATTATTACTGTTACTACTGCTACAACTTCAGTTGCTACCTGTTCTACTACTCCTCCTCCTACTACTACTTCTACCACTACTACTAAAACTACTTCTACAACTTCTACTACCTTTACAACTGCTACAACTTCTACTACTATTACTACTACCATTACTACTACTACTACCACCTCTACTGCTGCTACTACTATTTCTACTACTATTACTGTTGCAGCTACTATAGTTGCCGCTACTGCGGCTGTTGGAATGCCTACTACATCTACTGCTACTACTAATACTACTACTACGAACACTACTATTACTTCTACTACTACTTATAGTACTACTACTACTACTTCTACTACTATTACAACTTATACTACTACTACTTCTTCTACTTCTACTACTTATACTACTTCTACTACTACTTATACTACTACTACTACTACAACTACCACCACTACTACTATTACCACAACTACTGTTGCTATTACAACTTCTACAACTTCTACTTCTACTTCTACAATTGGTACTGCTACTGCTACTCCAACTACTGCTACTGCTACTGCTACTGCTACAACTACTACTAAGATTACTACTATTGTTCTTGCTGCTACTTCTACTACTACTACTACTGCTACTACTACTACTGTTACTACTGCTATAACTACTACACCAATAACAACAACAACAACAACTACTTCAGCTACTACTCCTACTATGACTACTCTTATTGTTGTAGCAGCAGCAGCTGCTACTACTACTACTACTACTACTTCTTTTCCTACTACTTCTACTATGGGTAGTACTTTTACTGTAGCCACATTGCTACTACTTCTACTATAATTACAACTACTAGCACTACTACTACTACTACTACTAATATTACTACTACTACTGCTACTTCTACAACGACTACAACTATTGGTGCTACTACTACTACTACTGCTACTATTACCACCACAATGACTCTACTATTGCTACTATAACTACTACTATTACTACTATTGCTGCTGCTACTTCGATTTTGCTACTACAACAATTATTGCTACTACTGCTGTTGCGACTACTACTACTAATACTATTGCTACACTACTAATACTGCTACTGCTGCAGCTGCAGCTATTGCGGTTGCTACTATTACTACTTGTACTACTACAACAACTACAACTACAGCTACTATTAATGCTGCTATTACCACAGCTATAGCAACTACTACTACTACTGTAACACTACTACTTCCATTGTTGTTGCCGCTACTACTAGGGCTACTGCAACTATAGTTGCTGCAACTACTACAACTACACCTGCCACTACCACTGTTGCTACTACTAATGCTACTACTATCATTACTACTACTACTTCTACTACTTCTACTACTACTACTACTACAACAACTACTACTACTACAAATACTACTACTACTACTATGACTACTCATACTCCTATTACCACTCCTACTGCTACTCCTACTACTACTACTACTACTACTACAACTACAACTACTACACCTACCACGACTACTACTACTACCACTCCTGCTACTACCACTACTACGATTACTACTACTACTACTTTTACTGCTACTATAACTAATACTTTCACTAATACCACTACAACTTCTGCTACCAATACAACTACTACTACACCTACTATTGCAACTAATGCTACTACTACTTCTGCTACTACTACCATGACTCCTCCACTTACTACTACCTCTACAACAACTAGTATTACTCCTACAACAACAAGTACTACTACCACAACTACTACTACTACTTCTACTATAGCCACTTTTGCTTCTACCAATAATTTTACTCCTGCAACTACTATTACATAACTATTACAACTTTTGCTACTATTACTACTAATGCTACAACTACAACTACTTCTACTGTTATAACTACTACTAATATTATTGCCACTACTACTAATACTACTACTACTACTATTATTACTGCTACTAATAATACAAAAATAACTATTACTACTACTACTGCTAGTACTACTGCTGCTGATGCTGCTACTACTACTATTTTTGCTTTTGCAACTACTTCTACTGCTACTACTGGTGTTGCTACTTCTACCACTACTACTTTGGCTGCTACTATACCTGCTTGAACCACCTATACTATTATATTACACTAACTTTCCTCCTCCTCCTAATACTCCTTTGGCCACTACAACCTGAAACGACTCAGTACTCTAGCTCTAGTACTACTACTACTACTACTACTACTACTACTACTACTACTACTACTACTACTACTACTACTACTACTACTACTACTACTACTACTGAGGCTACTACTACTAAGGCTACTACTACTGAGGATGCTACTACTACTAAGGCTACTACTAATACTATTACTAGTACTATTACTACCGCAACTACTACTATTACTACTACAACTGCCACTACTTCCACTACTACCACTACTAGAACTAATACCACTGCTACTTCAGCTACTGCTACAACTATTACTTCAGCCACCACAATTGCTGCTCCCATGGCTTCTGCTTCTACAACTATAATTACCAGTACTACTGCTACGGCTACTATTACTCTGACTGCTACTATAGATACTACTACTACTACTATTATTATTATTACTACTATAACTATTATAATAAAAACTACAACTGCTATAATTGATTCTGTTTCTACAATAATAACAACAAGAACTACTACTACTATTGCTACTAATTATTCTACTGCTACTGCTACTACTGCTACTGCTACGGCTACTACTACTACTACTACTACTACTACTACTACTAAAACTATAGCTACAACAATGACTGCAGCTGCTATTGCAACTACTACTGTAACTACTACTACAACGACTATAACTACTACTACAACACTACTACTTCTTCTACTATTCTTGCTACTACTAGTGCTTTGACAACTACAGTCGCTTCCACTACTGCTACTACTTCTGCTCTTGCTCTTACAACTACTACTTCTAATACTTGTTATAGTAGTAGAAGTAATTATAGGAGCAGCTGTAGGAGTAGGACTTAGAGGAGGTGGAGCAGCAGGAGGAGGAGGAGTAGTAGTAGTAGCAGTAGTAGTAGTAGTAGTAGTAGCAGCAGCAGCAGTAGTAGCAGTAGTAGTTGTAGTTGTTGTAGTAGGAGGAGTAGTAGAAGTGGTAGCAGTAGTCGTTATAGATGGAGTAGTAGTAGTAGTAGTAGTAGTAGTATTAGTAGTCATAGTAGAAGTAATAGTGGTAGTATTAGTAGCAGCTGTAGTAGTAGTAGTAATAGGACTAGAAGTTGCAGTAGCAGTAGTAGTAGTAGTAGTTATTGTAGTAGTAGTATTAGTAGTCACAGCAGAAGTAGTAGTGGTAGTAGTAGTAGCAGTAGCATTAGTAGTATTAGTAATAGTAGTCGTAGAAGAAGTAGTGGTCATGGTAGGAGTAGTTATAGTTATTGTAGTAGTATTATTTATTGTAGTGATAGTAGTAGTTGTTGGTGTAGTAATAGTGTTATTAGTAGTAGTTGTAATAGTAGTGTACTTATAATAGATGTAGTTGTAGTAGTCAAGGTATTCATTGTTGTAGTAGTAGTAGTAGTGGTAGTAATACTAGTAGTAGTATTAGAAGTAGAAGTAGCATTTGTAGCAATAGTACTAGTAGCAAAAGGACTAGTTGTAGCAATAGTAGTAGTAGTAGCAGTAGAAGCAGTAGTAGTCATTGTAGTAGTAGTAGTCATGGTAGGAGTAGTTATAGTAGTAGTAGTTGTTGTTGTAGTAGTAGTATAGTTACAATAGCAACAACAGTAGTAGTAGAGGTAGTTGTAGTAGTAGTAGTAGTACTACTACTACTACTAGTAGTAGCAGTAGTAGTGGTAGCATTAGCAATAGAATTAAAAATTCTAGTTGTAGCAAGGGAGGTAGCAATAGCAGTAGCAGCAGCAGTTGTCATAGTAGTGGTAGTAGCAGTAGTAGCAGCAATTATTGTGGCAGTAGAAATAGCAGCAGTAGTACTAGAACAAGTAGTAGCAACAATAGGAGCAGAAGTACAAGTAGCAGTAGTAAAGGTTGCAATAGTAGTAGTTGCAGTACTAGTAATAGTAGTAGTAGTTGTAGTAGGGTGTAGCAACAGTAGCAGTAGTAGTTATGGTAGAGGTAGTAGTAGTTGTGGTAATAGTAGTAGTAGTAGCAATAGTAGTAGCTGTAGTAGTAGTAGTAGTAGTTTTCATAATTGTAGCAATAGATGGAGTAGTAGTTATAGAAATAGAAGTAGCAGTAGTAGTTGCAATAATACCTGTAGTTGTAGCAGTAGTAGTTTTGGTAATAGTAGTAGTAGTAGTATGGGTTTTGATACTAACTACAGGTGCAATATTAGCATTTGTTGCAGTAGTGGTAGTAGTAGTAGTAGCAGTATTAGTGGTGGTAATAGTAGTAGCAGAAGCAGTAGTAGCAATAGTATCAGTAATTACAATAGTGGGAGTAGGTGTAGTAGCAGTAGGGGTAGTAGTAATTGTAGTAGTAGGTGTAGGTGTTGGAGTGGGAGAGGCAGTAAGAGAAATAGTAGTAGTAGTAGTAGTTGTAGTTCTTGTAGGAGTTGTAGCACGAGTAGCAATGGAAGTAATAGCAATAGTAGCAGTAATAGTAGTAGAAGTACTAGTAGTTGTAGTAGTAGCAGCAGAAGTAGTAGAAGTAGCAGTAGTGGTAGTAGTAGTTGTAGTAGTAGTAATAGTAATGGTAATGGTAGTAGGAGTTGAAGTTGTAGTAGTAGTTGTTGTTGTAGTAATAGTAGTAGAAGTATTAGTAGTAAAAGTAGATATAGTAGTAATAGTAGTAGTAGTAGTAATAGTAGTAGTAGCAGTAGCAGCAGCAGTAGTAGTAATAGGAGTAGTAGTACTAGCAGTAGTAGCCACAATAGTAGTAGTGGTAGTAGTAGTAGCAAAAGTTGTTGTAGTAGTAGTTGTAGTAGTAAAAGCTGTAGTAGGGGGAGTAGTAATACTAGTAGTAGTAGTAGTAGTAGTAGTAGTAGTAGTAGTAGTAGTAGTAGTGGTAGTAGTAGTAGTAGTAGTAGTAGTAGTATAGCAATAGTAGTACTTGTAGTAGTAGGAGTAGTCGTAGCACTAGTAGTAGTAGTATTTGTAGTAGTATTTGTAGTGGTAGTAGTCGTAGTTGTTGTAATTGAAGTAGTTGTAGTAGTTCTAATAGTAGTATTTTTTGAAGTTGTAGTAGTATTGTTGCAGCAATTGTAGTAGTGGTGGTGGTGGTGGTGGTGGTGGTGGTGGTGGTGGTCGTAGTAGTAGTAGTAGTAGTAGTAGTAGTAGTAGCAGCAGTTATGGTAGCAGCAGCAGTAATAATGGTAGTAGTAGTACAATAGTAGTTGTTCTTGTTGCTATTGTATTAGTTGTAGTCAATGTCGTAGTAGTAGAAGGAGTAGTAGTTATATCTGTAGTAGTAGTAATAGTAGCTGTAGCTGAAGAAGTAGAAGTAGTAGTAGTTGTTGTAAATAATAGTAGTAGTAGTAGTAGTAGTAGTAGTAGTAGTGATACTGGTAGTAGTAGTAATAGTCATAGTAGTAGTGGTCGCAATAGTAGTTGTAGTACTTGTTGTAGCAATAGTAGTTGCAGTAGTAGTATTAGTAGTAGTTGTTGTTGTAGTTGTAGTAGTAGGACTAGCTGCAGCTGCAGCTACAGTATTACTAGTAGTTGAAGTAGTAGTAGTAGTAGTATTAGGTGTAGTAGTAGCAGTATTAATAGCAGTTGTAGTAGTACCAACAGCAGCAGTAGTAGCAGCAGCAGTAGTAGCAGTAGTAGTAGTAGTAGTAGTAGTAGTTGTTGTTGTTATTGTAGTTGTAGTAGTAGCTGTAGTAGTTGTAGTAGTAGCTGTAGTAGTTGTAGTAGTAGCTGTAGTAGTAGTAGTAGTAGCAGAGGTAGTAGTAGCAACACTAGTAGTAATAGTAGTTGTAATAGCAGTAGTAGGAATAGTATTTATAGAAGTAGTAGTAGTCATAGCAGTAGTAGTAGTTGTAGGAGTAATAGTGGCAGTCGATGTAGGAGTAGCAGCAATTGTACTAGTAGTAGTAGTAGTAGTAGTAGTAGTTATAGTAATAGCTGAAGTAGTAGAAGTGGAAGTAGTCTTAGTGGCAAGAGCAGTAGAAGCAGTAGCAGTAGTAGTTATAATAGTTGTAGTGGTAGTAGAAGAAGAAGTAGTAGGAGTAGTACTAGTCGTAGCAGAAGTAGTTGTAGTAGTAGGAGTAGTAGAAGTAGTAATAGAAGTCAGAGTAGGAGTAGTAGAAGTCATAGTAGTAGTAGCAGTTGTAATAGTTGTTATTGTTGTTGTCAGTGTAGTAGTAGGGTTGTTGTTGTTGCTGTTGTAATTGTAGTAGCAGAAGCAGTAGCAATAGTATTAGTGGAAGTAGTAGCTGTGGTTGAACAAGGAGTTTTAGGAGGAGTAGTAATAGGAGTAGTAGTAATTGGGGTTGGGGCAATAGTAGTAGTAGGAGTTGGAGTAGGACTCATAGCAACTCTAGTTGTGCTTGGAGGGGTAGAAGTAGTTGTAGTCGTAGGAGTAGGAGTAGCAATAGTTGTAGTTGTAGCAGTAGTACTAGTCGTAGTAGTAGTAGCAGTAGCAGCAGTAGAAGTAGTAGCCGTAGCTGTAGTAGAAGTAGTAGTAGTGGTAGTAGTAGTAGTAGCAATAGTGGAAGGAGTAGCAGTAGTAGTAGTTGTGCTATTATTAATGTAGGAGTAGTCATTGTAGCAGTTGTAGCAGTGTTAGTAGTAGTAGTAGTAGTAGTGGTAGTAGTAGTAGTAATAGTTCTAGCAGTAGTAATAGTTGTAGTTGTTGTTGTAGTGATAGTAGTAGTAATAGTATTAGTAGTAGTACTAGTAGTAGTAGCAGCAGCAAAGGCAGTGGCAGCAGTAATTGTAGTGTTAGTATTAGTAGTAGTTGTAGTAATAGTAGTAGTAGAAGTAGTAGTAGTACATCCACTACTGCTGCTACTGCTACAACTAAAAATAGTAATAGTAGATATAGTAGTAGTAGTAGTAGTAGTAATAGTAGTACTAGTAGTAGATGTAGTAGTAGTAATGGGTAATGTAGTAGTAGTCCTAGTGGCAGAAGTAGTAGGAGCAGTAGTCACAATAGGAGTTGTAGTAGGAGTTATAGTGGCATTAGAAATCATAGTAGTAGACTAGTTGTAGTAGGAGTAAAAGTAATAGCTATAGTTGTAGCAGTAGCGGGAGTAGTGGTAGTTGTTGTTGTAGTAGTAGTAGTAGTATTAGCAGTAGTAGTAGTAATAATAGTAGTAGTAGCAGTAGTTATAGTAGTAATACTAATCGTAGTGTTTATAGCAGCAACAACATCAGCAGCATTAGTAGTAGTAGTAGTAGTAATAGTAGCAGCAGTAGTTGTGGTAGCAGTAGGAGGAGTGTTGGGAGTAGTAGTAGTACTAGGAGTAGTGGTAGTAGTATTAGTGGTACTAGTAGCAGCAGTAGTAGGAGTATTGGGATTAGTATTAGCATTAGTAGCAGTAGCAGTAATAGTAGTAGCAGGAGTAGTACTGGTAGTCGATGTAGGCGGAATAGTAGTAGTAGTAGGAGTAGTAGTGGTGGTATTAAAAGTAGCAGCAGCAGTAGTAGTAGTAGTCGTAGTAGTAATAGTAGCAGCAACTGCAGCAGTAGTAGTAGTAGGAGTGTTAGTAGTAGTAGTAATAGTAGTAGTTGTAGTCGTAGTAGTTGTATTAGTAGTAGTAGCAGTAATACTAGTAGTAGGAGTAGTTGTGGCAGTCGGTGTAGGAGTAGAAGTAGTAGTTGTTGTAGTAATAGTAGTAATAGTAGTAATAGTAATAGTAGTAGTAGTAGTAATAATAATAATAGTAGTGTGTGTTAGTAGTAGTAATACCCATAGGAGTAGTAGTAGTAGTAGTTGTTGTTGTTGTTGTAGTAGTAGTAGTTGTAGTAATAGTTGTATTAGTAGTAGTAGTTGTTGTTGTTGTAGTACTGGTAGTACTAGTAGCAATAGTAGTATTAGTAGTAGTAGTAGGAGTAGTAGTAGGAGGAGTAGTAGTAGAAGAAATAGAAGCGGTTGTCCTACCACTAGTACTAGTAGTAGTAATAGTAATGGAAGTAGTAGTAGTAGAAGTAGTAGTTGTTGTAGTAGTAACCGCAGTTGCATTTGTAGTACCAACAGTAGTAGTAGTAGTTGTTGTAGTAGTATTAGTAGTAATAGTAGTTGTAGCAGGCTTACTACTTGGAGATGTAGTTGTTGGTGTAGTGGTAGTTGCAGTAGTTGTAGCAGAAGCAGTACTTGTAGTAGTAGTTGTTGTAGTAGTAGCAACGGCAGAACTAATTGATGTAGTAGTTGCATTATTAGGAGTAGCAATTGCAGTTGGAATAGCAGTAGTTGTCGGAGTAGTTGTTGTTGTAGTAGTAGTAGTAGTAATACTAGTATTAGAAGTAGTAGTAGTCGTAGTAGTAGTAGTAGTCGTAGGAGTTGTAGTAGTAGGAGTGGTAGTAGTAGTAATAGTCAAGGTAGAAGTAGCAGTAGGAGTTGGAGTTGGACTAGCAGTACTAGTAGTAGTAGTAGGAGTAATAGTAGTATTATTAGGAGTTGTGGTAGGAGTAGCAGTAGGAGTTGCAGTTGTTTGAATAGTGGTAAGAGTGGTTGTAGTAGTAGCAGTCATAGTGGTAGTAGTAGTGGTAGTAGTGGCAGTAATAGAGGCAGTAAAAGTAGTAGTAGTTGCAGTTCTAGTAGTTGTTGTAGTAGTAGTAGTAGTAGTAGCAGTAGTAATAGTAATAATAGTAATAGGTGTAGTAGTAGTAATAGTTGTAGTCGTAGTAGTTGGAGTAGTAGTAGCAGTAGGAGTAGTAGATGTAGTTGTAATAGCAGTAGTAGTAGTAGTAGTAGTTGTTGTTATAGTAGTAGTAGTAGTAGTAATTGTAGTACTAGTAGTTGTTGTAGTGGAAGTTGCAGCAATGATATTAATATTAGTATTAGTTGTAGTATTAATAGTAGTAGTAGTAGTAGTAGTTGTTGTTGTTGTTGTTATAGTAGTAGTAGTAGCAGTTGTAGTTGTAGCATTAGTAGTAGTAGAAGTAGTAGGAGTTGTAATTGTTGGACTAGTGGTAGCAATAGCAGTAGTTGTAGGAGTAGTAGTAGGAATAGTTGTAGAAGTGGTAGTAGTAGTAGTCATAGTTTTAGGAGTAGTAGTAGTAAGAGTAGTTGTTGTAGTAGTAGTAGGAGTAGGTGTTGGAATAGTAGGAGGAGTAGTAGCAGTTGTCATAGCATTAGCAGTAGGCGTAGTAGCGGTAGTAGTAACAGCAGCAGTAGTAGAAGATGTTGTAGTAGCCGAAATAGTAGTTGTAAGAGCAGCAGCAACAGCAGCAGTAGTAGGAGTTATAGGAGTAGAAATAGTACTTGGAGAAGTATTAGAAGTAGTAGTAGTAGTAATAGTAGTTGTAGTAGTAGTGGTAGTGGGAGTATTATTATTATTATTATTATTATTATTATTATTATTATTATTATTATCAGTAGTAGTAGTAGTAATAGTAATAGTAGTAGTAATAGTAGTAGTAGTAGTAGTACTAGCAGTAGTGATAGTAGTAGTAGGAGTAGTAGTAATAGTAGGAGAATTATTAGTAGTTGGAGTAGTAGTAGTAGCGGCAGTAGCTATAATAGAAATAGCAATATTTGCAGTACTTGCAGTAGTAGTAGTATCAGAAATAGTAGCAGTAGCAGTAACAGTAGTAGTAGTAGTAGTAGTAGTAGTAGTGGTTGTAGTAGTAGCAGTAGTAGCAGTAGTAGAAGGAGTTGTAGTTGTTGTTGTAGTAGTAATAGTAGTTGTAGTAGTAGTTGTAGTAGTAGTAGTTGTAGTAGTAGGAGTAGTAGTAGTAATAGTAGCTGTAGCAGAGGAGCAGTAACGACAATAATAGTAGGAGGAGATGGAGCAGCAGTTGTTGTTATTGTTGTTGTAGGAGAAGCGGTACAGGTAGTGGTATTTGTAGTAGTATCACTAGTAGTACCAATTGTAGTAATAGTAGAATTAGTAGCAGTTGAAGCAGTAGTAGCAACAATAAAAGCAATAGCCACGGTAATAGTTGCACAAGTAGCAATAGTAGTCGAAGTAGTAGCAGTAGTTGCCGTAATAGTAGCAATAGTAGTAGTAGTGAAAGTAGCAGCAGCAGCAGCAGCAGCAGCAGTAGTAGTAGTAGAAGCAGTAGCAGTGGTTCTAGTAGCAGTAGTAGTATCAGCAGTAGCAGTAGAATTACTACAACTTCTCCTACTTCTGCTTGTGCGACTACTACAACTACTCCTACACCTACATCTACTACCACTTATCCCAGTCCTACTACAACTACTACCACTACTACTGCTACTATTATTACTACTTCTACACCTATTCCTATGCATGCTACTACTACTAGTACTCCAGCTCCTACTACAGCTACACCAAATCTTGCTGTTGTTGCAGCTGCTACTAAAACTTCTATTGCTACAACTGCTATTTCTACTACTACTACTACTACTACTACTACTACTACTACAACCACTCTTACTACTACTAGTCTTACAGCTAATACCATTACTACTACTACTACCCTACTGCTTCTACTATTACTTCCACTACTAATACTAATACAATTACAACTACTTCTACGACTATTGCTACTGCTACTACTACTACTCCTACTACTACTACTATTACTACTAGTATTACTACCATTACTGCTACTACTACTCCTACAACTATTGCTCCTCCACCTAGTACTACTACTACAACAACTACTCCTACTCCAACTCCTTCCACTACTACTATAACTACTAATACAAAATTACTACTACTGCTGCTATAGTTGTTTCTACAACTACTAACACAACTGCTACTACTAGTCCAACTCCAACACGTACTACTACTACTATAAGTACTAATACTAAATTAGTACTGCTGCTGCTGCTACTACAACTATTACTCCAACTCCTAATCCTACTACTACTACTGCAACTTTTACTACTACAACTACTACTACAACTACTACTACACCTACTAGCACTATTAATACTACTATGACTACTTCTACTACAATTACAACTTTCGCTTCTGCTACTGCTACTGCTACTGCTACCACTACTCCAATTACAACCACTACTACTATTATTATTACTACAACAACAACTATGACTGCTGCCACTACTACTTCGACAACTACTCCAACTACTGCTACTACTACTACTTCTAATACTAATACCACTACTACTACTACAACTATTCCTACTCCGACTCCTACTACTACTACTACTCCTACCACTACCACTTCTACTACTACTACAAATCCTACTCCAACAACTATTACTACTACCACTCCTACTACGACTACTACCCCGACTCCAACAACTACTACTCCAATTACGACTACTACTACTACTCCTGCTACTACTACTACTACTGCTACTACTACTAGTACTTCAACCACTACTAACACTATTTCAACTACTACTATTCCCACTACTACTCCCTCTCCAACCACTACTACTACTACTACATCTGCTACTAGTACTACAAATATTATTACTACTACTACTGCTGCTGCTGCTATTGCTACTGATACAGCTACTCCTAGTTCGACTATTACTACTACAAATACTAGTAATCCTAATACTCATACTACCACAGCTACTACTGCTACTATTGCTAATGTTACTATTTTAACAACTACTACTATTCCTACTACTACTACTACTAACTCTCAAACTACTCCTACCTCTACTTCTGCTGCTCCTATTACTACTTGTGTTGCTGCTATTATTACAGCTACTACTACTACGATTATGAGTACTACTACAACTACTACTACCACCACCACCACCACTACTACTACTACTTCTACTACTTCTACTCCTACGGCTACTACGACTCCTACTACTACTACTACTTCTACCACTACTGTAACTACCAAAACTACAACTACAACTACTACTGGTACTACTACTATGACTACAACTGCAACTAATATTAGTACTACAACAGCAATAGCTACTACTACTACTACAACTACTATTCCTACTACTACTACTACTACTACTACTACTAATATTTTTGCGGCTACTGCTACCGCTGCAGCCGCTGCTGCTACTATTACTATTACTTCTACCATTGCTCTGACTCCTACTACTACTGCTACTACTACTACTACTCCTACTCTGACTACTACAACTAATACTCCTAGTCCTTCTACCACAACTACTACTTCTAATACTACTACTACTACTACTACTACTACTACTACTACTATATTTACTCCAATGCCGACAACTACTACTACTACAACCAATACTACTAATACTATATTTACTCCAATACCACAACTACTACTACCACTACTATATTTACTCCAATACCACAACTACTACTACTAATACTACTACTACTACTACTACTAATACTACTACGACTACTACTACTACTACTATTACGACTACATTAATTACGGCTACCACTCATACTATTACTTCTAAGACTACTACTACTACTACTACTACTATTGTAGTTGTTGTTGCTCCTCCTCCTCCTCCTCCTCCTCCTACTACTATTATTTCTATTATAACTTCTACTACTAC
>RXID01021811.1:0-21518 GCA_005019695.1 Trichopus zeylanicus subsp. travancoricus
AGTGTTAGTAGTAGTAGTAGTAGTTGTTGTTGTTGTTGTGCTAGTAGTGGTAGCAGAAGTTATTGTAGTTGTAGTGGAAGTAGAAGTAGCACTCATAGCCATAGTGGCAGTTGAAGCAGCAGTCGTAGCAGTAGTAGCAGCAGTAATAATAGCGTAGTAGTCAAAGTAATAGCAGTAGCAACAACATTAATAGCAGTAGTAGTAGCCGTCATGGTATTAGTACTAGTAGTAGTAGATGTAGTAGTAGTAGTAATAGTAGTGGTAATCATAGTAGTAGTAGTATTAGTAGTATTAATCATAGTTGTAGTAGTATTAATAGTCGTAGGACTAATAGTAGTAGTCCTAGTAGTAGTAGTAGTAGTAGTAGTAGTAAAATGATATTAGCAGCAACAGTAGCAGTAGTAGTGCTAGTTGGAGCAGTAGTAGCAGTTATAGCAGTAGTAGCAATAGTACTAGTAGTAGTGGTGGTGGGAGTTTCAGTAGCAGCAGTTGCAGTAGGAGCAGCAGTAGTAGTAGAAGAAGAAGTAGTAGTAGTAGTAGTAGCAACAATAGTAGTAGTACTCATAGTGGTAGTAGTAGTAGTAACAGCAGTAGTAGTAGGATATTAGCTGTAGAAGTAGTAGTAGTAGTTGTTGTTGTAGTGGTAATATGGGAAGTAGTGTTAATTGGAATAGTAGTGGTAGTCGTAGCAGCAGTTGTAGTAGTAGCAGGAGTATTCGTAGTAATAGTGGTTGCGACAGATGTAATAGTAGTGGTAGTAGCAATAGTACTCCTAGTTATAGTCTTAGCAGTAGTATTAGTACAAAAAGTAGTAGTTGTAGTAGTAGTATCTGTAGGACTGTGAGTAGTGGTAGCAGCCATAGCGTAGTGGTAGTAGCAGTAGTAGTTGTACAAGTAGTAGTCATAGCAGTGGAAGCAATAGGTGCAATAGCAGTAGAAGTGATAATAGAAGTAGTAGTGCAGAAGCAGTAGTCGTGGTGGTCCTAGTCGTAGTAGCAGAGGTGGTAGTAGTAGTAGTAGTTGTTGTTGTTGTTGTAGTAGTAGTTGTAGTGATAGTAATAGAAGTAGTTGTTCTAATAGAAGTGGTAGTAGTAGCATTGGTAGAAGCAGTAGTAGCAGTTGTAGTACTGGCAGTAGTAGGAGGAAGAGGAGGTGTAGTAGTAGCTATGATACTAATAGTAGTAGCTATAGGAGCAGTAAAAGTAGTAGTGCTTGTAGTAGTATAAGTAGTAGTAGCAGTAGTAGTAGCAGTAATAGTATTAGAAGTAGTATTAGTTGTTGTTGCTGTTGTTGTTGTTATTGTTGTTGTTGTTGCAGTAGTAGTTATTGTTGTAGTAGTAGTTGTAGTACTAGTAGTTGTTGTAGTACTAGTTGTTGTAGTACTAGTAGCAGTAGTAGCAATCGTGATAGCAGCAGCAGTAGGAGTAGTTGTTGTAGAAGCAGTAGTAGCCGTTGTTGTAGTTGTTGCAGAAGTAGTAGAAGTAGGGGAAGTAGTACTAATAGCTCTAGCAGTAGTGGTAGAAGTAGCAATGGTACTAGTGGTGGAAGGAGTAGTACTATTAGTAGTAACAGAAGTAGTAGTTGTAGTAGCAATAGTTGTAGTAGTATTTGTTGTAGTAGTAGTAGCAATAGTAGTAATAGTAGTAGTAGTAGTAGTAGTAGCCATAGTAGCAGCAGTAGCAGGTGTAGTAGTAGTAGTAGTTACAGTAGTAGTAGCAGGAGTAGCAGTAGTAGCAGTATAAGTAGTATTAGTAGAAGTAGTAGCATTAGTTGTGGTACTAGTATTAGTTGTAGTAGTATTACTAGTAGTAGCATCCGTTGTAGGAGCAGCAGCAACATTAATAGTAGTAGGAGTCTTATTACTAGTAGTAGTAGTAGTAGCTACACTAGTAGTAGTAGTAGCAATAGTAGCAGCCGTTGTAGCAGCTGCGGTAGTAGTAGCAGTGGTCATAGTAGGAGCAATAACACTAGCAGTAGTAGCAACAAAACTAGCGATATTAGTAGTAGTAGTAGCAACAACAACAGCCGCAGTTGTTATAGTAGTGGTAATAGTAGTAGTAGTAGTAGTAGCAGCAGCAGCAGTAGTAGTAGTAGTAGTAGTGGTAAAAGTTGTAGTTGCAGTAGCAGTAGTAGCAATAGTAGTAGTTGTTGTAGTATTAGTAGTTGCAGTATTAGTAGTTGCAGCAGGAGCAGGAGTAATAGTAGTGGTAGGAGGAGGAGGAGGAGGAGTAGTATTAATAGTAGTAGTAGTAGTAGTAGTAGTTGAAGCAATAGCAGCAGTACTACTAGTTGTTGTAGGAGTACTAGTTGCAGTAGCAGTAGCCATAGCAGTTGTAGTAGTAGTAGTATTAGTAATAGTACTATTTTTAGCAATAGTAGAAGCAATTGTAGTAGTAGCAGTAGCAGTGGTAGTAGTAGTATGGGAAGTAGTTGGAGTAGCAGTGGCAGTTGTAGTAGTAGTTGTAGTAGTAGAAGTACTAGAAGCTATCGTTGTTGTAGTAGTAGCAGTAGTTGTTGCAGCAGCAGTAGTAGTAGCAACATTAGTAGTAGTAGTAGTTGTTGTAGTTGTAGGAGAAGTAGTAGTAGTGGAAGCAGTTATTGTAGTAGTACTTCTCGTAGTAGTAGTAGTAGAAGCAATTGTTGAAGAAGTGCTATTAGTAACAATAGTAGTAATAGTAGTAATAGAGTAATAGTGGTAGTAATAGTCGTAGTAGTAGTGGTAGCTATAGCAGCAGCAGTAGTAATAGAAGTAGCAACAGTAGTAGTAGCAGTAATAGTACCCTTAGCAAAAGTAATAGTAGTGCTAGTAGTAGTATTGGAACTAGAAGTAGTAGTAATAGTAGGATGAGGAGGAGGAGCTGCAGTAGTTGTTGTAGTAGTAGTTGTCGTTATTATAGTAGTAGTAGCAGTAGTAGCTGTAGTAGCAATAGTAGTAGTAATTGTAGTAGTAGTAGTTGTTGTTGTAGCAGGAGTAGTACTACCAATAGTAGTAGTTGTTGTTGTCATATTTGTTGTTGTAATATTAGTAGCAGTAGCAGTAATAGCAGCAGTTGTACTATTGGTAGCAGAAGTAGCTATTGTAACAAAAGAAGTAGCAGTAGTAGCAATCTTAGCAGTAGTAGCCAAAGCAATAGCAATAGTAGTAATAGTAATAGTAGTACTCGTGATGGTAGTTGTTGTAGTAGTAGTAGTAGTAGTAGTAAGAGTGGTAGCAGTAGTAGCATTAGTTGTAGCAAAAGTTGTGGCTGTAGTAGCGATAGTAGTAGTAGTATTAGTGGCCACAGTAGCAATAGTAGTAGTAATAGTGGTAGCTATACTAGTGGTAGTAGTAGCGGTTGTAGTTGTAGTAGTAGTAGTAGTAGTGGGAGCTACACTTGTAGCTGCAGCAGCAGTAGTAGCAATAGTAGTAGGTATAGTAGAAGTACTTGTTGTGGTAGTAGTAGTACTAGTAGTTGTTGTAGTAGTAATAGTAGTTGTAGTAGCAGTAATAGTAGTACTAGCAGAGTAGCAGTAGATATTGTAGTAGTTGTTGTAGTAGTAATAGTAGTTGTAGTAGCAGTAATAGTAGTACTAGCAGAGTAGCAGTAGATGTTGTAGTAGTTGTAGTAGTAGCAAAATTAGTACTAGTAGCAATAGAGTAGTAGTAGTAGTGGTAGTCGCGGTAGGAGCAATTGTAGTAGTGGTAGTTGAAGATGTAGTAATAGTTGTAGCAGTAGCTGTAGTAGCAACAATAGTAGTAGTAGTACTATGAGTAGTAGTAATAGTAATAGTACTAGTAGAAGTGGTAGTTGTTATTGTTGTTGCTGCAGCAGTAGAAGTAGTTGTGGTAGTAGTAGTAGTATTGGTTTTAGTAGTTGTAGTAGTAGTAGTAGTTACAGTACTAGTAGTCGTAGTAGTAGCAATAGCAGTAAAAGAAGTTGTATTCGTTGTTATACTAGTTGTGATGGTGGTATCTATAGTAGCAGTCGTAGTAATAGTAGTAAAGGTAATAGTAGCAGTAGCAGTGGCTGTAATCACAGTAGTCGTAGTGGTAGCAGTAGTAGCGATAGTAACAATACTAGTAGTAGTAACAGTAGTAGTAGTATTCATTATAGTAGTAGTAGTTGTAGTCGTAGTAGTCGTATGAGAAGTACCAAGGTAGTAGTAGTAGTAGTTGCAGTAGTATTTGAAGCAGTAACAGTAGCAATAGTCTTAGTAGCAGTATAGTATTGGTAATAATGGTGGTGCAAGCAATAGAAGTAGTAGTAGGAGGAGTAGTAGTAGTAGTAATAGAAGTGGTAGTAATAATAGTTGTAGTAGCAACAATAGTAGTAGCTGTAGCAGTAGTAGTAGTAGCAGTAGTGGCAGCAGTAGTAGCTGTAGTAGTAGCAGCGATGACAGTATAAGTAGCTGTAGTAGTAAAAGTTGTAATTGTGGTGGGAAAAGTAGTAGTAGTAGCTATAGTTGTAGTTATAGTGGCTAGAGTAGTAGTAGCTGTAGTAGTTATAGCAGAAGTAGTAACTGTAGTAGGAGTAGTGGTAGTAGTAGTAGTAGTAATAGTAGTAGCAGTAGTAGTAGTAGCAGTGGTAGTATAGTAGGAGTAGTATTACCGGTAGTAGTTGCGGTAGTACTCGTAGTAGTAGCGGTAGTAGCAGTAGTAGTAGTCGTAGTAGTAGTAGTAGAAGAAGTAGTGGTAGTAGCACTAGCAATAGTGGTAGCAATATTACTAGGTATAGTAGTTATAGCATTAGTTGTAATAGTAGTTAGTTGCAGCAGTAGCAGAAGCAATAGTCATAGTAGAAGTAATAGCAGTTATAGTAGTAGTAGCAGAAGCAATAGTTATAGTAGTAGTAGCTATAGCAACATTAGTAGTAGTAGTGGTAGTAGTAGTAGCAAAAGTAGCAGCTGTAGCAGTAGCAATAGTAGCAAGTATGGTATTAGTAGCATTAGTAGCAATAGTAGCATTAGTAGCAGTAGTAGAATGAGTTGTAGTAGTAGTAGCTGCAGTAGGAGTAGTAGTAGATTTGGTAGTAGTTGTACTATTTGTAGTTGTTGTCGTGGTAGTAGCTGTAGAGCAGCAGTAAAAGCTGTAGTAGTTATATTAGTAGTAGAAGCAGTACTAATAGCAGCGAAGTAGTGGTAGCAGTAGTGGTGGTTGCAGTAGGAGCGGCTGTAGTATTGGTAGTAGAAGATGTAGTAGTAGCAGTAGTAGTAGCTATAGTAGCAGCCGCAGTAGTAGTAGTAGTAAGAGAAGTAATAGAAGTAGTAGTAATTGGAATAGTAGTAGTAGTAATAATAGAAGTGTAGTGGCAGTTTTTGTTCTTGCCCCTACATTAGTTGAAGTAGTTGTTGCAGTTGTTGTAGTTGTAGTAATAGTGGTTGTAGTCGTTATAGTTGTAGTAGTAGTTATAGTTGCAGTAGTGGCAGTAGCAGTAGTAGTTATAGTAGTATTAGTAGTAGAAGAAGAAGTAATAGCAACAGTAGTTGTAGTAGTAGGTTTAGTAGTTATGATAATAGCAGTCATTGTGGTAGTAGTAGTAGTAGTAGCAGTAGCAGTTATAGTGGTAATATTTGTTCTTGTATTTGTTGTGTTGGTAGTAGCGGTAGTTGCAGTTGCAGCAATAGTAGTAATAGTAGTGGTAACAGCAGTAGGACATAATAGTAGTAGTAGCAGTAGTAGTAGGAATAGTAGCGATAGTAGCGATAGTAGCAGTGGTAGTAGCAGTAGTAGAGATAGTAGTAGTCGCAGTAGTCGCAGTAGTAGTATTACTTGTAGTAGTAGTAATAGGAGCAGAAATAAAAGTAGTAGTAGTAGTAGTAGTGGTTGTAGTTGTAGTAGTAGTTGTTGTTATTGTTGTTGTAGTAGTAGTAGTAGTAACGGTAATAGTAGTAATAGTAGTAGTAGTATTAGTGGCAATAATAGCAGTAGTAGTAGTAATAGTAGTAGTACTATTTGTATTAGTAGTCGAAACAGTAGTAGTCACAATTATAGTAGTAGTAGTTGCAACAGTAGTAGTAGCAGGCGAAGTAGTAAAAGTAGTAGTAGAAGCAGTAGTAGAAGTAGTAGTAGTTGTGATGGTAATAGTAGTACTAGTAGTAGTAGTAGTAGTAGAAGTAGCAATAGTAGTAATAACAGCAGTAGTAGCAGTAGTGGTAGTATAAGTAGCATTAACAATAGTAATAGTAGTTGTACTAGTAGTTTCAGAAGTAGTGGCAGGTGTAGGAGAGGCAGCGGGAACAGTAGTAGCAGTAGTAGTAGTACAAATAGTAGTGGTAGTAGTAAAAGCAGCAGTAGTAGGAGTAGCAGCAGTAGTAGTAGAAGTTATAAGAGTAGTAGTAGTATTATCAACAATAGCAATACTAGTAGTAGTTGTTATTCTTTTTGTAGTAGTAGTATTAGTAGCAGCGGTAGTAGCAGCACCATATGCACTAGTAGTAGTAGGAATAGTAGTAGTAGTAGCAGCAGGAGTAGGAGCGATAGTAGAAGAAGTAGCGGCAGCGGAATTAGTGCTAGTAGTAGTAGTAGCAACAGTAGCAGCAATAGTAGAAGTAGTAGTAGAGGTAGTCGTAGTAGTAGTAGAAGTAGGAATAGTAGTATTACTAGGAGAAGCAATTCTGGGAGTAGTAATAGTTGTACTAGGAGTAGCAGCAGTAGTTGTTGTAGTAGTAGCAGTAGTAGTAGGAGAAGTAGGAGTAGTAGTATTAGCTGGAGTAGTAGTTATAGTAGGAGGAGTAGTTGTGGTAGTAGCAGTCGTAGTTGTAGCAGTAGTAGTAGTAGTAGTAGTAGCAGTAGTTGTTGCTGTTAGTGTAGTAGTAATAGTAGTTTTAGTAGTCGTAGTAGTAGTAATCAGAGCATTAGTAATAGTAGTAATGGTTGTAGTAGTAGTAGTCATAGTAGTAGTAGGAGTAGTACTAGTACTAGTTGTCGTAGTTTTAGTAGTAGTAGCAGTAGAAGAAGTAGTAGTAACAATTGTAATAGTAGCATTAGAAGTTTTTACTACAGTATTAGTAGTAGCAGTAGGAGTAGTAGTAGTAGGAGGAGTAGTAGTTGTGGTAGTAGAAGTAGGAGTTGTAGTAGGAGTAATCGTAGGAGTAGCAGTGGTGGTAGGGGTTGGAATTGTTGTTGTAGTGGTAATAGTAGTAGCAGCAATAGTATGAGTAGTGGTAGTAGTAGTTGTACTAGTATTAGTTGTATTTGCAGTAGTACTAGTAGTAGTAGTAGTAGTAGTAGTAGTAGTAGTAGTAGAAGCAGTAGTAGTAATGGCAAAAGTAGTAGCAGTAGTAGCAGTAGTAATAGAAGCAAAATAAGTAGTAGTAATAGTCGCAGTAGTAGCAGCAGTTGTAGTCGGAGAACAAGTTGGAGTAGTAGCATTGGTGGTAGAAATAGTACTAGTTGTAGTAGTAGTAGCTTATGTTGCTATAGTAGCTGTAGTAGTAGCAGTAGTAGCAGCAGTAGCAGCGGCAGTAGCAGCAATAGTAGAAGTAGTAGTGGTACTAGTTGTACTAGTGGTAGTAGTAGTAGTATTATTATTAGTAGTTGTAATAGTAGTAGTCGAAATAGTAGTAGCAGTAGTAGTTGTAGCAATAGTAGCAATAGTAGATGTACAAATAATAAGAGATGTAGTAGCAGCAATAGCAGTGTTAGCAGTAGTAGGAGCAGATGTAGTTGTAGTAGTAGTAGTACTAATAGTTTTAGGAGTAATAGTAGCAGTAGTAGCAGCTGTAGTTGTAGCGACAGAGGTAGTAATAGTGGTAGTAGTAGTAGTAGTAGCAAGAGTTGCAGTAGCGGTAGTAGATGCAGAAGTAGTTGTACAACTAGGAGTGCTAGGAGAAGTAGTTGTAGTAGTAGTAGTTGTTGTATTAGTAAAAAAATACTAGTACTAGTTGTAGTGGTAGTAGTAGGAGAAGTAGTAGTAGTAGCCATAGCTGTAGTAGTAGTCAGAGTAGTAGTAGTTGCAGTAGTAGTGGTAATATTAGTAGAAGAATTAGTAGTAGTAGTCGCCAAAGTAATAGTTGTAGTAGTTGTGGTAGCAACAACAGTAGTTGTAGAGGTAGTTGCACTAGTAGTATTAGCAGTAGAAGTAGTAGGCATTGTAGGAGTAGCAGTAGTAATAGTAGTAGTAGTAGTATTACTAGTAGCAGTGAAGTTAGCAGTAGTAGTAGTAGCAACAGTACTAGTACTACTTCTAGTACTTGTTGTTGTTGTCGTAGTAGTAGTAGTAGTGGTAATAGTTATAGTAGTAGTAGTAGCAGTAATAGTAGTATTATTATTAGTGGCAATAGTAGTAATGGTAATAGTAGTAATGGTAATAGTAGTAATAGTATTTGCAGTAGTAGCAGTAGCATTAGTAGTTGCAGTTGTAGTAGTAGTAGTAGCAGTTGTAGTAGCAGGCGAAGTAGTAGTACTAGTAGTAGAAGTGGTAGTAGCAGAAGTAGTATTTGTGGTGGTAATAGTAGTACATGTAGTAGTAGTAGTAGCAGTAGTAGTAATAGCAGCAGCAGTAGCAGTAGTGATAGTATAAGCAGTAGTAGCAGCAGCAGTAGCAATAGTAGTAGAAGTAGTAGTAATTGCAGTAGTAGTAGTAGTAGTAACAGCTATAGTAGTAGTAGTCGGAGAAGTTATAGGGGAAGTAGTTGTAGTCGCAAGACATGGAAATAGTTGTTGTTTTGGTTGTTGTTGTAGTAGTAGTAGTAGCAGCAGCAGCAGCAGTAGTAGCAGTAGCAGTAGTAGTAGTGGTCGGAGTAGTAGCAATAGCAGTAGTAGCAGTAGCTGTGGTAGTAGTAATAGGAGAAGTAGAAATAGTTTTAGAAGAAGCTGTAGCGGTAGTAGTAGCATATGTCGTGGTAGTAGCAGTAGCTAGAGCTGTAGGAGTGGTAGGAGTTGTAGGAGGAGTAGGAGTAGTATAAGTAGTAGGAGTACTAGGAGTAGTAGGAGTAGTAGGAGCAGCAGTAGTAATAGTAGTAGTAGTAGTCATAGTAGTAGTTGTAGTGGTAATATTAGCTGGAGCACACCAATAATAGTAGTAGTAGTTGTTGTTGTAGTAGTAATAGTAGTAGGAAGAGTTGTTGCAGTAGTAGTAGTAGCAGTGGTAGGGGAAACAGTAGTAGTAGTAATTGGAGCGTTAGTAACTGTAGTAGTAGTTCTTGTTATTGTTGCTGTTGTTGTTATCATAATAGTAGTAATTGGAGCGTCAGTAACAGTAGTAGTAGTTATTGTTATTGTTGTTGTTGCTGTTATCATAGTAGTTGTAGGAGTTGTAGTAGCTGTAGTAGAACTAGTATTAGTAGTTTTAGTGGTAGTAGTAGTAGTAGAGGTAGTAGTAGTAATAGTTAGTAGTAGTTGTTGTTGTATCAGGAGTGCTAGCAGTAGGAGGAGGAGGAGTAGTAGTAGTAGGAGTTTTAGTAGGAGTAGTTGTAGTAGTAGTTGTCATGGTAGGGGTAGGAATTGTAGTTGTAGTTGTAGTAGTGGGAGTACCAGTAGTAGTAGTAATTAGTAATAGAAATACTAGTAGTAGCACTAATAGTAGTAGTAGTAGAAGTAGTTGTGGTAGTAGCAGAAGTAGTAGCAGAAGTGCTACTAGTTTCTGAAGCAATACTAGTAGTAGTAACAATAGTAGTAGTGGTAGTAGGAGTAGCAGTAGTAGCTGTGATAGTAGCAATAGTAGTAGTAGCAGAAGTAGTTGAAGTAGTAGTAGTAGTAGTAATATTAGTAGTAGTAGTAGTAGCAATAGTAGTAATAGTTGCAGTAGTAGTAGTAGTAGTAGCAGCAATAGTAGTAGTAGTAATAGTAGTGGTAGCAGTAGTAGTAATAGTAGTAGTTTTAGTAGTAGTAGTACTAATAGTAGTAGGAGGAGGAGGAGGAGGAGGAGTAGTAGTAGTAGTAGTAGTAGAAGTAATAGTAGTAGTAGTAGCAGCAGCAGTAGTAGTTGCAGTAGTAGTAGTAGTAATAATAGGCGTAGTAGTAGGAATAGTTCTGGTAGAGCAGGTTAATGTGCGGAATATAGAGAATATAAAAATAGGAACTTAGAGCTCTGAAAACAAAACCAGCTAACTTACAAGTAATATGGCAGAACAAATTCTTCAGAGTGCGAATAACAGTGGGATATCTAGCAAACTTCCGACGATGATTATTCATAAGCTCAGCCCTTATTTATAGGGGCGTGAGGATACAAGCAGAAGAGATAAGCAAGACATCACTTCTACTACAGACTAAGGACCAAGGACAGACAGACCTGCCCTTGATATCCGTAAAGCACTCTTACCGACAGACCTGCCCTTGATATCCGTAAAGCACTCTTATAGTACAAGCCACTTACATAATAACACAAAACAAGTAAAACACGCTTTCCTTAATTTCCTGCATGCCTGCCTACTGACTAACCCACCACGCTTCTGTTGCTGGTGTGGGTGATGGGCTAAAACTGAAAAGGGCGAGATCGATGGGCCGTTCAAATAGTTAGGTTGAGGGCCCGGCCTAGTTGTTCATCATGCTGTCTTACTGTAGGGTACCATTGGGCCCAAAATTTGTTTGTGGTCCGTAGTCTATAGCACTCATTCGCCTTTAGGGCGTGCAGCTCCCGAAGTTGTATCAATGCTGATATTGCCTCTCGGGAGGCCTGTTCTTCCAAGTGTCGTAGGTTGCCTTTGATGGACTCCCGTACTTCTGCAGGGGCTGTTGGGTCATCAAGCAGGTGGAGTAGTTGCTTGTACTGCAGAACCGGTCCAGCAGGCCCATTAGTTGCTGTAGTGCTCTGGGCCTTGGTAGTGCTTGCACCTCGTGCAGGGCTAGGGAGACTAGGTGAAGTTGTTCTTGCTCCTTGTCGCTCGGCCATCCTGAAAATACTGCAGAGCAGACTAGTCGGGATAAGGAATCAGCTAGTTGATTGTTACTCCTGTCAATATGCTTGAATTGAATGGTCACACCAGTCCCTGTAATGTAGTCAGCAAACGCAAGCCATCTAACCCTTGATGGCTTGTTACTTGCAGATTTGTTGAAGAAACTAATTATCGCCTGACAATCAGTTCTGATGATCAGCTCCGCCTTGTCCAGATAATAGATCTTAAGAGATTCAAGAGAGTTCATCACCGCATGTATTTCTGCATCGATGGCTGACTTGGGCGGGTTGTATTTTCCGCTTGCGTATGCACATACTCTTTCTGTGGATCTAGGATCAAATTTTTGCATCTTCCATTTGCACACGCCTCCCCAGCCGTCCATATAGCCGTCAGCCTCCAATACTAAGTAGCTCCCTTCAGGCTAGACTTCAAGATCTGGTAGAGTTTGTACCAGGTTTTTGATTTGCTTGACCAAATCTCAGTCCCTCGAATTCCATCTCTTTTCTCTTGTAGGGCTAGTCTTGGAATACAGAGGTCCTAGGAACTTACCCAAGTTTGGTATGTAATTACGGGCATAATTCAGTATACCGAGCCACGACCTGAGCCCTTTTGTTGTCTTCAGTTCATGGTCCTGGATAGTTGCTATCCTCTTAATGATATGAGGTTGGAGCTTTATCTTCTGGCTGCCAATGATGGCACCTAAGAACTCGACTTCCTTGACTGCAACATTCATCTTTGTTGGACTGAGGACTAGGCCATTATTCTCACATATTGCCAGCATAGTACGCAGGTGGTCCGCAAGCTGCTCTTCTGTTTCAGAGAAGACTAAAATATCGTCAATGTAAACAACTATAAAGCCTTCTGTACCTGCGAAGCATTGATCCATCATCCTTTGGAAGATAGCTGGCGCGTTCTTTAGCCCAAATGGCATCACCAGCCATTCATATATGCCCTCAGGACCCAGAAGGCAGTCCACTCCACCGAGTCAGGGTGCATTGCGACTTGGTGGAAATCGCTTTTCAGGTCAAACTTGGAGTAAATCTTACTCCGGCTTACTCTCTTCAATATGGTATTAATGCCTGGAAGACTATATTGATCCTTATTAGTCAGATCATTCAGCCTTTTGTAATTAAAAACAAGGCGCTCCTTTCCCTTGACCTCTTGTCCTGTAGCTGGGTCGATGCTTGTGCCTGAGTTGACTATGATGGCCGTTGTTCTGTGCCTGCTCTGGCTTGGCCTGATCACTTTGATATCCAGTAAAGCCTGTATGTGCCTCCTGAAAGCATCATGTAACAGGGGAGTTACATACCTCAGAGGTTTGTCAGTGATTGTAAATTCTGTATTCTTCAAGTCCAGGTGGCACACCACTTGGTTCTTTGCCCAATGCCGCAGAGGATCCTCTTCGATGTAGCCTGCATCCCTAAGCCGCTGCATTAGTGGCTTGAACTTCATTAGGAAGGTTTTCCTACTCTCCTCTCTGTTATAGTAGACGGCCTCATGGATACTGATGTACTCGTCCTCCTCGAGGTCGAGTTCTTCCAATGCCGCTGTAACAGCTGTAGCTGGGGTAGTGTTGATAATGGTAAGATTTTTATAAAAAGTAACAACACTTCCCTCAATTCGTACTCCTCCCTGCATAGCTCGGATGAAATTACACCCGATGATCATTTGAATTCCATCGCCGAGTTCCATCTGGAAGCTGTACGTGTAGGGAATACGGAAGACGTTCTCCCCGATGTACATACGTCCTTGCTTGAGTTTTCGGTTGGCTGTTTGCTTCGAATTGATGCCACTGAAGTGGACGACGAAGCTATTGCATTCGGTGGCTTCCGGAGGTATTGAGGACTCGTCTACACAGCAAGTAGTGGCTCCCGTATCCAAGATCGCTCTGACCTTAAATTTTGTAAGTCCAGGGATTTCGAGTTCTACCTGCATATTATACAGCATATTTTTGACGATCCTTTGGTTTGAATGCTGCTGCCCCTCCTCTTGGCCTGCCGTAGAAATTTTATGAACACTTTCCTGGATTAATACGTTCGCGCCTTCAGAGGTGGACACCTCTTTTCCTTTTGCCTGAAGCCGATGCCTGTCTGCTTCTTCTAGCATTTCCTGGTCCTGTCGAAGTTTCTTCTCTAATTCTAACTCCTGGACCTTCCTCTTATAGAACTCGACCTCCGCCTTCAGCCATTCTATTTCTCCATTGCACCAGGATATATAGTATTGTTGCTCCTGGAGCAACTGATGTGAAGAGAGTTGTGCTGGTGCTGCTGGCTCAACTGGAACCTGCTTCTTAAAATAAAAGGGGCCACAGAGATTGCATACCAAAACCTTGCAGTTTGAGCAGTGTATCCGCGCTCTCTGCATTGTCTTCCTTTTATAGCACAAACAGCTTTCATATTGTGCTGGTATGAAGCCGTTGTGTTCCGACTGGTGTAGGCAGTTCATCTGTTCTTCCGGTAGCTTTATCAGTGGCCTAAAGCTGCCTTCGAGTTCTCCAAGCATAAATATAGTCTCTCTTGTGGTAGGAAGGATTTTCCTGAGTGCTTGCTTTGCCTCCTCATCTTCATTCTCCGAGATGCTAAAAATGGCGTCGCTTTCAGCTTCCCCTTCATGGACTGACAAGACGTCATAGTCCTCTGGTATTGATATCTGCTCAAGGACCGCCATCCTTCTCACATTCTTCTTCTCATTAGGGCACTCTCTGGCGAAGTGTCCTTCCTGTCCGCAAAGGAAGAACCTGCACTTCCTATTCCTCAGCAGGTGTTTCCATTTTTCGACCATTATGTGCGTCTCATGGGGTTTACCCCGATAAGTCTTAGACTTTCTCAGCCCATACCTCTTCTCCTTAGGATAGTATCAAGTTATTGGTATTTGGCTGCAGAACGAGAGGTCCTTTGATGACCTCCGGAATGCCGCTTCCTTGCATTCCGCTTCTAAGTACTTATGCGCGAAGAGGATGTGCTGTAGTACTCCTACTTGAACGCCCGAATATTTCTGATCAAATGCCTCCTTTATGCATCTTCCCAAATCCGCCGGCATCTTCAGCCAGAATTTCTCCGACAGCTCTGCCCCAGTATACAATCTTCCTGATTTAGCAGAGAGTCTTAAGTAGTCATTCATATACCTGACAATGTTTTTGACATTGTCGCAGGATAGGCGCTCAAGGTCCCAGTATGCTTCATCTTGAATGGCTGTAGAACCGGTTGTTGGGTCTTCTAATGTAAACACATGCCACATCTGGGACAGTATATTTTGTGTCCCCTCTCGTCCTTCCCCAGTTGTTATCAGGCCCTGTACTCGACGCTGTATTTCATGCGCCATTGAACCCATGTCAGTTTCTCCACTTCTCCCAGCAGATTCTCGATATAATCCAGCTTATCCCTTACATCTGTGAAAGCCATGCTCACCACGTGATTCCGGGTTATTGACTCCCACCTGGAGAAGGCGTCATCGAACATTCCTAATTGCTCAGGGATGACGAAGAGAGCCCCCCCATTTTCCTGGGCCGAGGGCAGTGTCCACATCTCATTATTTACTGTCCTTTTGAATGTGGCTCTCTCAGGAACTCTAAAAATTGGTTCCTGCCTGTGTGATGTTTCAGCTGGTGGATAGCTAGGAGGTCCCATTGATACATCAGCAGGAGGCTGGTATGGCGAGGTGACTGCACTAGATGAGAAAATTGACTCCGATAACCTCCTGAGTGCTGGGTACTCTAGGTTAAGTTCCTCAATTCCTGTGGCAATTATGTTGTCGCCGCCTTCAACTTCATCGTCTGGGTATTCATCCCAGATTGGTGCGAGCTCACCTTCCTTGTTCGTGGGTAAGTCCCCTACTGGTGCTGCCTTTCTTGTTGGGTAGTCAGTCGCTCCTCCTTCCTGGAGCTCTTCACTTAGGCAGTAAGAGAAGAAGGTCCCCTCCTCGTTGTCAGGTTCATCCTGAGGGTTAGCTATGGACCGAGGTGCAGAGGCCCCTGGGCGTGCATCCTCTGCATAGCCTCCCTTAGGAGTTACCTGCTCGTGGTCGGCAGCTTTGGCATGCTGTGGACTCTTCGGCCGCCTCACAGGAGCAGGTTGTGGCTATCTCCCATGAAGATGCTGACTCCTCGGTGGATGCAGTCTCCCATTCAGATGAAGAGTCTGAATCTTCGGGGCTCCTGCATGAGTCAGCGCAATCAGTAGAATAGCTGCAAGATTTACCTGATGCGTTGCCGTCCACTGAGCTGGTGCCATAGTCCATTTCCCACCCGGACTCGGTGCGACTTGTATCGGTTGCGGAGCGCGGGGAAGCATCCTCCAATCTAGATGATGAAGCATACTGGCAGGGACAGTCGGGCTGAGACTGTTCGTCGTCCGATAAGGCTGATGACGCTTCAGATACACAACAACCCCAGACCGGTTATTGCGGAGACGAGCCCTCGTAAGGGTGTTCGGGACAATACCCACTACCCCTCGCATCGTATGTCGGTTCCTCATCATCTGAGCAGTAGCAGTAGGGTCCTTCCATACCAGCTGAATGCTCTCGAACAGAGGCTGAGCCGAACGGGGCTGTGCTTGATGCGGTTACCGACGTCGAAGGCGGTGGCTACATCCTGACACAACGAGGCCTACTCTCAGCCTTCACCTCGAGGACTCACCTTCTCCCTGCAGTGCTTCCTACGTCTTACGCGGTCAGTAGACTTCGCACACAAATGTCTCCTCCGCAGTTAACATGCAACCCACACAGCACCTTGCACAGCTCAAACCTCGACGAGGCTCTGATACCAGGGCGGGAAGCGCGGCAGCCGGAGGAAGGGAGATGAGGAAAGGAAATCTTTATTCAGAGGAGGGGAGGGGCCGAGGGCTCAACTCGTCTGCCCCGACTTATTACACACAAGACTTAAATAGAGAAGGGGAGATGCCTCCCTTCTCTACCAAGTCACCAAGACAAGCGGCGGGTCCCGCCACTTTTACAAAAGAGGAGATAAGATTCCCTCTTATCTCATCGATACACACAAAAGGATAAGATAAGATTCTATCTTATCTTATCTACACACAAAGTACAATTATTTGGGCGTCCTTTTGGTAGGTGCCGCCCACTTGCACCTGATGCGGATGCTCTCTGGCCGACCACTCGCTTCCAGCAGCTTCCTGATGGCGCCAGATCATCATCCGGGTACAGCCTTTGGACAGCTGGCTGTACGGAGCCATCGCTGGTTCCTGCCTGATGGACCAGAGATTCCGTCACCAATCTTCACGGCGTCTGTCGTGGTCGCTCTCCGTTCCTTCCTTAGCAGGGGTTTCCAACGGAGACGCCGTCCCCTCGGCCTGCTTCGGGCCGGGCCTGCTCTCTGGGCCGCGATTGGATTTGCAGGTGCCGAGATAGCTTTTAGACAAGGCCCACGGGCCCGCTTCCGCTCGGTCACCTTTTCTTCCTCCTAGCGTCGCCCTACGCCGGAGCCGTGCGTCCTCTGCCAATGCCTATAGTACAGACTCAGCCGTCGTTGCGATGGCAGTCGTGGAAGATGCACAGAAGGCGGCAGTGGCACTCGGCTACCACTCTCCCTACTACTACCTCTACTATTGCTGCCACTACTAGTGCACTACTACTACAACTACTACTATTAGCACTGTTGTTACGCCAACAACTACTACAATTACTACTACTAATACTTCTACTACTACTACACCTACTATGACTCCTCCTACTACTACTATTGCAGCTACTACTACCAGTACTATTATTGTTACTGCTGCTACTTTTACAACTACTACAACTACCAATCCTACAACAACTACTACTATTACTGCTACTGCTACTACAACTACAACTTCTCCTATTGCAACTACTACTATTACTACTACTACTACTGGTACTACTACTACTCCTACTATTTCGACTTCTATTGCTCCTCCTCCTACTAATACAACAACTGCCACTGCTACTACTACTAATGCTACTAATACAACTACTACTACTACTACTACTACTACTACTACCACTACAACTCTAACTCCTACTCCTACTACTACACCTAATACTACTTCTACTACTACAACTACTGCTACAACAACTACTACTGCAGCTACTACTTCTACTACTACTATTACTACTAGTAATAGTCTTGAAACTACTGCTATTGCTACTACTACTACTGTTGCTGCTAGTACTACTACTACTACTCTTTTAACTACAACTAGTACTGCTACTACTTCTACTCTTATGGCGACTACTGATACTACTTTTGTAGCTACTCATACTACTACTAGTACTACTGCTAATACTCCTAGTACTACTACTAATACTACTATTGTTCCTACTAATACCTCTACTCTTACACCTACTACTCCCACTACTACTTCTATAACAACTACTGCTACTACTATTGCTACTACTACTGCTACTTCTACTTCTACTTCTACTAATACTACTATTGCTAATAATACTACTACTACAACTACTACTACTTCTACTACTTCTACTGCAACTACTACTACTACTAATAATAATAATAATAATACTAATACTACTATTACTGCTGCTACTACTGCTACTAATACTAGTACAACTCTTGGTGCTATTACTACTTCAAAAATAACAGCAACGACAATAACAACTTCGATTACTAGTACGTCTACTACTACTGCTGCTCCTCCTCCTCCTCCTCCTCCTCCTCCTACTACTACTACTCCTACTACTATTGCCACTATTTCTACTACTACAACTACTACTACAATAGCAACAACAACAACTACTACTGATACTATTACTACTACAACTACTAAAACTGCTACTTCTACTACTACAACTACTGGTAGTACTACAACTTCTACTTCTACTACTACTACAACTTCTGCTTCTACTACTATGACTACTTCGTCTGCGACTAACTACTTCTACTACTACGACTACTACTACTACTACTTCCACTACTACGACTACTATAATTATTACTACTAACTACTTTTGCTACTGCTACTACGCTCCTGCAACTGCTACTTACTCCTACTACTACTACGCCTACTACTACTCCTCCTCCTCCTACTACTACTGCTACTACTACTACTATTACTACTAATACTACGACTCGTACTACTACTACAACTACTACCGCTACTACTACTAATATTACTATGACTACTACTACTACTACTACCACAACAATGACTTCTATTACCTCTACTACTACTCCTACTACCACTACTACTATGACTGCTACTACCCCTACTACGACTCCTATGACAACTACTACTACTACTACTACTACGATGACTTCTACGGCCGCTACTGCTACTCCTACAACTACTACTAGTACTACCAGTACTACTCCTATTACTACTACTGCTCGTACTCGTACTCCTACTACTATTCCTTCTCCTATACATATTCCTACTAATACTCCCACTACTACCACTGTTACTGCTACTAATATTACTACTACAACTACTGCTACTACGACTACTACTAATACTACTACTACTTCCACGACTACTACTACTGCTACTAGTAGTACTACTACCAGTACTGCTCTTGCTATTGCTTCTACTACTACTGCTGCTATAATAACTGTTGTTGTTGTTGTTGCTATTGTGACTATTACTACAACTACTACTACCACTACTACTATTGCTACTACTATTACTGCTACTACTACTACTGCTACTACTGCTACTACTGCTACTACTACTACCACTGCTACTGCTGTTGCTTCAATTGCTACTAATTCAGCTACTACAACTACACCTATTACTACTACTGTGACTGCTACAACTACTGCTGCAACTGTTGTTGCTACTGGTACTACTACTGTAACTACGGCTACTTACTACAACTATTACTATCGGAGTTGCTGATGTTGTTGCTGCTACTGCTACTAGTACTACTACTCCTACTACTTCTCCAACTATTACTACTACTTCTACTACTACTACTACTACTACTGCTGTTGCTGCTGCTACTGCTACTGCTACAAGTACTTATCCTACTACTACTACTTCTACTGCTATTACTACAACTACAACTACAACTCCTACTACTACTAGTACTACTACAACTACTTCTACTACTACTAGTAGTAGTACTACTACTATTAGTACAACTACTGCTACTATTTCTATGACTACTTCTGCTACTATTGCTACTAGTATTACTAGTACTACTTTTGCTAGTACTACTACTACTACTACTAATCCTACTCCTACTCCTACTCCAACTCCTACCACTACAACTACTATAATTGCTTCTTCAACTGCTACTACTATTATAACTTTTGTTACTACTAATATTACTACTACTACTAGTTCTCCTTGTACTCCAACTATAACTACTACTATTACTACTACAACTAGAACAATTTCTTTAACTACTACTATTACTACTACTACTACTACAACTACTACTACTTCGACTACTTCTGCAACTCCTACTACTACTACTACTACCGCTACTACTGCTACTGCTACTACTGCTGCTACTACGTATTACTGCTACTACTGTTGCTAGTGGTACTGCTACTACTGCCACAAATACTACTTCTTTTGCTACTCCTACTTCTGCTCCAACTACTACTCCTGCAACTAATATCACCACTCCAATTACAACCACTACTAATATTACTACTACCACAATAACAACTAATACTACTATTACGATCACTACTACTACTACAACAACTGCTACTATTGCTATTAATACTGCTACCACTACTAGTAGTACAAAATGCACTACTACTACTTCTACTACTAGAACTACCAATACTACTACTATTACTATTGTGACTATTGCTACAACTACTGCTGCTACTATTTCTACTACTATTGCTACTACTACTACTATTATTACCACTACTAATGCTAATACAGCTACTACAACTACATTACTACAACGACTACTACAACTAGTACTACTTCTACTCCGATAAGTACTACTATTACTACTGCTAATACTACTGCTGCTGCTGCTGCTACTACTACTACTACTACTACTATTACTACTACTACTACAACTACAACTACCACTACTACTTCGACAACTACTACCACAACAACAACTACTACTCCTCCTCCTCCTACTACTACTACTCTTAGTGCGACTACTACTACACCTAATACTACTACTACTACTACTTCTACTACTAATACTATGACTACTTCTACTACTACGCCACCTACTACTACTACTATCGCTACAACTATTTCTACTGCTACAACTACTACTATAATACAACTATACTACTACTACTACTTCTAGTACAAGTACTACCGCTACTACCGCTACTACTACTACTACTCCTCCCCTAACTACTAATACTTCCAGTCATACTACTGTTGTTGCTACTACTGCTACAACTTCTACTTCTAATATTGCTAGTACTACTACTACTATTGCAACTACTACTACTACTACTACTACTGCAACTACTACTAATACAGTCGGTACTACCACTAATCCAACTAATACTACTACTACTTCTGTTACTACCACTACTACTGCTATAGCTATGTCTACTACTACTACTACTTCTTTTTGTACTACTACTAATTCTGCTACTAGTGGTTCTACTACTACTACTATTACTACTACTACTGCTGCTGCTACCATGACTACAACTACTCCTACTACTACTGCTACTATTACCACTGCTATGACCCCTTCTACTGCTACTGCAACTACTAATATTATTACTACTACTACGACTTCTACAACAACTACTACTATTACTGCTACTATTGATTCTATAGCTACAACAACAATTATAACTATTACTACTGGTACTACTACTACTAATACTATTTCTACTACTACTACTACCACTACTGCTACTGCTACAACTACAATTACTACTACAACTTGTAGTACTACAATAACTATAGCTACAACAACTACTGCTACTACTACTACCACTACTACAACTACTACTAGTACTGCAACACCACTACTTTTGTAGTAGTTGCACACCTACTGGTGCTACTACAACTACAGTTGCTGCGACTACTGCTACAACTACTGCTACTGTTCTTACAACTACTATTACTACTGTTGCTACCACTACTACTACTACAACTACTGCAACTACTACTCAACTATAACTGGTATAACTACTACTACAGTTTCACCTAGAACAACAACTACTACTACTAATATAACTACTTCTATAACAACTATAACTAGTACAACTAATACTACTACTACTACTACTACTGTTACTACTACCATTATAAAAACTACTCCTACAATAATAATTATTACTAATACTACTTCTATTAGTACTATTACTGCTCCCACCACCACCACTACTACTACTACTCCTAATACTTCTACAACTACTACTATTACTGCTACTATTTCTATTACTTCTTTTGCTTCTTATTCTACTACTCCTACCACAACTACTGCTACTGCTGCTACTGCTACTATTGCTACTTCTATTACTACTGCTGCTACTACTACTTCTACTGCTACTCCTACTACTACTCCTTCTACTACTCCTACTATAACTACTACTCCTACTACTACTATGACTACTATTACTATCCATACTACTTCTACTACTACTCCAACTACTACTATGACTACTATTACTATTACTACTCCTACTACTACTCCTTCTACTACTCCTACTACAACTACTACTCCTACTACTACTATGACTACTATTACTATCCATACTACTTCTACTACTACTCCAACTACTACTATGACTACTATTACTATTGCTACTCCTACTA
>RXID01021811.1:21538-39750 GCA_005019695.1 Trichopus zeylanicus subsp. travancoricus
AGTAGTCGTAGTAGCAAGAGTAGTAGTTATTATTGTTATTATTGTAGTCAAAGTAGTTGCAGTAGTAATAGTAGCAGTAGTAGTGGTGGTAGTAGTAGCAAAACTAGTAGCAAGAACAGGAGAAGTTGAAGTAGTTGTACATGTTTTAGTAGTAGTAGTTATAGTAGTAGCAGGAGTAGAAGTTGTAGTAGTAGTAGTCATTGTTGTAGTAGTAGTAGATGTAGTAGTACTAGTAGTAGTAGTAGAAGTAACAGTAGTAGTAGTAGCTATTGTAATAGAAGCTGTAGAAGTAGCGGCAGTAGTAGTTAAAGTAGTAGCAGTAGTAGTAATAGTAGTATTTCTAGTACTAGTAATAGTAGTAGTAGCAGTAGTAACAATAGTAGTAGTAGCAGTAGTAGTAGTTGTAGTAGTAGTAATAGTAGTAGAAGAAGTAGAAGTAGCAAGAGAAGTTGTAGTAGTAGTAACAGTCATAGTAGATGTAGCAGTAGTAGTAGTCTCCGTTGTAGTAGTAGTAACAGTTGTAGTAGTACTAGTAGGTGCCGAAGCAGTATCAGCCACAATGGCTATATTTGCTGCTATATAAGTAGTAGTACTAGTAGTAGTAGTAGTAGCTACTTCAATTGCAGTAGTAGTAGCAGTCATAGCAGAAGTAGTAGTAGAAGTAGTCGTAGTAATCATAATAGTAGGTGTAGTGGTGGTAGTAGTAATTAAACTAGTAGTAGTAATAGTAGTAGTTGCAGTAATAGTAGTAGTCATGGTAGGAGTAGTTATAGTAGTAGTAGTAGTTGTATTAGTAGTAGTAATTGTGGTAGTTGTTGGAGTAGTAGTAGTGCTAGTAGTAGAAGTTGTAGTAGTGGTGTAGTAATAGTAGCAACTATAGTAGTAGTGGAGGCAGTAGCAGTAGTAGTTGTTATTGTTATTGTAGTAGTACTAGCAGGAGTAGTAGTAGCAGTAGTAGCAGTGGAAGCAATGGTACTAGTAGTAGTAGTTGTTGTTGTTGTAGTAGTACTAGCAGTAGTAGTAGTAGCAGTAGTAACAATGAAAGCAGTAGTACTGGCAGCAATAGTAGTAGTAGTAGAAGTAGTAGCTGTAGTAGTTGTAGTAGCAGTAGTAGTTATTGTTGTAGCAGCAGTAGTAGTAGAAGTAGTAGTAGTAGTAGTAGCAATAGTAGTAGCAGTGTACTAGCAATAGTTGTAGTTGCTGCAGAAGTACTAGGAGTAGTCATAGGAGTAGATGGAGTAGTAGTAGTAGTCATAGTACTACGAGTAGCAGAAATAATAGTAGCTACAGCTACCGCAGTGGTGGGATTAGTTGTAGAAGTAGCAATAGTATTAGTAGTAGTAGTAGCTGTAGCTATATTAGTTATTGTAGTGGTAGATGTAGTAGTCGTAGTGCTAGTGGCAGTGGAAGTAGTTGTAGTTGTTGTAGTAGAGGTTGTAGTAATAGTAGTAGTAGTAGTTGTTGTTGTTGTCATAGTAGTAGTAGTGCTAGTGGTAGTTGTAATCAGAGTAGTTGTAGGAATAGGTGTAGGGGTATAAGTACTAGTAGAAGTATTAGTAGTAAATGTTCTATTCATAGTAGTAGTAGTAGGTGTTGTTGAAGTAGTCGTAGGAGTAGTAGTAAAAATAGTAGTAGTAGCAGTCGAAGTAGTAGGAGTTATAGTACTAGTTGTTATTGTTGCAGTAGCAGTAGCAGGAGTAGCAGTAGTAGTAGTAGTTGTAGTAGTAGTAGTAGTAGCAGCAGCAACAACAACAACAACAGTAGTAGTAGCAGTTGTAAAAGTAGTTATTGTAGTTGTAATAAGAGTAGTAGTAGTTGGAGTAGTAGTAGTTGTTGAAGTAATAGTAGGGGTATTAGGAGTAGTAGTTGTTGTTGTGGTAATAATAGGGGCAATTCTAGTAGTAGCAATAGTGGAAGTAGGAGTAGTAGTAGCAGTAACAGAAGTAGTACTAGCAGCAGTAGTAAGGGTATTAGGAGCAGTAGTAGTAGCTATTGTAGCAGTAGTTGTCGTTGTGGTAGTAGTAGTAATATTGCTAGCAGTAGTTGTAGTATTAGTAGTAGTAGTAGAAGTAGTAGTTGTAGTGCTTGTCATATCAGTAGTAGTTCGAGCAGCAGTAGCAGCAGTAGTAGTATAAGTAGTCATAGTAGTAGTAGCAGTAGGAGTAATAGAAGTAGTAATTGTAATAGTAATTGTAGTAGTAGTAGTAGTAGTAGGAGTACTATTAATATAAGTAGTGGTAGTTGTAGAGTAGTAGTATTTGCAGTAGTTCTAGAAGTATTAGGAGGAGTTATAGTAGTAGAAGAAGTAGTTGTGGTAGTTATAGTTGTAGGAGTAGCAGAAATAGCAGCAGCAGTAGCAGTAGTAGTTGTAGCAGTATCAGTAGTAGTAGTAGTAGTAGTAGTAGTAGTAGAGGTTGTAGTAGTAGTAATAGTAGCAGTAGTAGTTGTAGTAGTCGTAGTAGAAGTCGTAGTAGTCGTAATCATAGTAGTAGTAGAACCAAGAGTACTAGTAGTAGTAGTTGTTGTTGTTATAGTCGTAGTAGTTGCAGTAGTAGTAGCAGTAGTGGTAGTAGTAGGAAAAGTAGTACTGGTAATAGGAGTAGCAACAGGAGTAGAAGTAGTAGTAGTAGTGGTAGTCGTTGTAGCAGTAGTAGTAGATGTAGTAGTACTAGTAGTAGTACAGGTAGTAATAGTAATAGTTGTAGTAGTAGTAGTAGTAGTAGTAGTAGTAGTACTTGTAGGAAAAGTTTTAGTTTTATTGGTAGCAATAGTAGTAGTAGTAAGAGTTGTAGTAGTAGCAGTAGTATTTGGAGCAATATTTCTAGTAGTAGTTGTAGGAGTACCAATTGCATTAGTAGTGAAATATTAGTAGTGGTAGTAGGAGTAGTAGGAGTATTATTACTAAAAATAATAGTAGTAGCAGTAGTAGCAGTAGTTGTAGCAGTACTAGTAGCAGTAGCTAAAGTTGTAACAGTAGCAGTTGTAGTAGTAGTTGTAGCAGAAGTAGTAGTATTAGTAGTAGGAGTAGTAATTGTCATAGCAATGGCTGTAGTAGCAGTAGTAACAATTGCATTAGTCGTAGTAGTAGTAGTACTAGTAGCAGTAGTTGTAGAAGTAGTAGTAGTAGCTATAGTCATAGTAGTAGGAGAAGTAGCAATAGTAGTACAAGCAGCGGTAGTAGTAGTGGGAGTAGTAGTGGCTGAAATAGTAGTAGTAGTTTTAATAGTAGTAGGAGTAGTAGGAGTAGTAGTTGTAAACGTCGTAGAAGTAGTAGTTGTTATAGTAGTAGTAGTAGTTATTGTTGTTTTTGTTGTGGTAGAAATAGTAGTAGTAGTAGTAGCAGCAATAGCAGTAGCCGCAGTAGCATTTGTAATAGTAGTTATTATAGTAGTAGTTGTAGTAGCAATAGTAGTAATAGTAGCAGTAGTAGTTATAGCAGCTATAGTAGTTTTAATAGTTGGGGTAGTAGAAATAGTAGTTGTAGCATTCACAGTAGTAGCTATTATCGCAATAGTGGTAGTACCAGTGGTTGTAGTAGAAGTTGTAGTAGTAGAAGATATTGCAGTGGCAGTAGTAGTTGTTATAGTAGGGGCAACAGTAGATGCAATAGTAGCAGTAGTAGTAGTAGTAGTCGTAGCAGTAGTTGCAGTAGTTGTAGTAGCAGTAGTAGTAGCTACAATAGTAGTAGTAGTAGTAGTAGTAGTAGTAGTGGTAGTAGTAGTTCGAGTTGTAGTATAAGCTATACCAATAGTAGAAGCAGTAGTAGTAGTTGTAGTAGTCATAGTAGTCATAGTAGAACCAGTAGTAGCAGTAGTTCGAGGCCTAGTATTGGTAGCAGTAATAGCCGTAGTAGCAGTAGTAGTAGTGGTAGTTGTCGTAATAGAAGTAGTAATAGTAGTAGTGGTAGTAGTAGTAATAATAATAATAGTCATAGCAGTCCTAGTAGTAGCAGAAGAAGTTTTAGTTGGACTAGCAATAGTAGTAGTAGTTATTGTTGTTGGAGAAGTATTAGTAGTACCAAAAATAGATGCAGAAGCAGTAGTAGCAGTAGCAGCAGCAACAATTGTTACAATAGTTGCAGTGGTAGTAGTAGTAGTAGTAGTAGTAGTAGAAGTAGTAGTAGTAGTGGTAGTAATAGTAGTAGTAGTAGTGGTAGTAGTAGTAGTAGTAGTAGTAGTATGAGTAGTAGTAATAGTAGTAGTAGTAGTAGTAGTAGTAGTAGTAGCTATAGTCCTAGAAGTAGTAGTAGTAGTATGAGTAGTAGTAATAGTAGTAGTAGTAGTAGTAGTAGTAGTAGTAGCTATAGTCCTAGAAGTAGTAGTAGTAGCAGAAGCTATAATAGTAGCAGTATTAGTAGTACTTATTATTGTAGCAACCGTACTAGTAGTAGAAGTAGTAGCAATTGCTATAGCAGTAGCTGTAGTAGTAGTAGTAGTAGTAGTATAAGAAGAGTTGTAATTGCTACAGTAGTAGTAGTAGTAGTAGTAATAGTAGCAGTAGTATGAGTGCTAGCAGCAATACTATGAATAATAGTAGTAGAAGTAGTAGTTGTAGTACTAATAGTAGGAGCAGTAGTAGTAGTAATAGTAGCAGTAGCAGCAGAAGCTTTAGTAATAAATTAGTAGTAGTTGTAGTAGTAGCTGTAGTGTTAGGAGTAGTAGCAGCGGTTGCTGTAGTTATAGAATTAGGTGGAGCAGTAGTAGTAGTAGGAGGTAAAGTGGCAGGTGTAGGGGAAGTAGTATAAGCAGTAGTAGAACTAGCAATTGTAGTAGTATTTGTAGTAGCAGTAGTACTAGAAGTTTGAGTGGTTGTAGTGGTAGAAGTAGTAGCTATAGTAGCAGTAATAGCAGCAGAAGTAGTAGTAGCTGCAGTAGTAGCAATAGCAGTGGAAGTAGTAGTAGTAGTAGCTGGAGCAGAAGTCATAGTAGAAGAAGAAATAGTAGTAGGAGAAGTAGTAGTAGTAGAAATAGTTGTAGTACTAGTAGTAGTTTTAGTAGTCGCAGCAGTGTCAGGAATAATAGTAGTAGTCGAGGTAGTAGTAGTAGTAGTAGTACTAGTAGTAGTAGTATTAGTAGCTGTAGTAGCAGTAGCCATAGTAGCCATAGTAGTTGTAGAAGTAGTAGCAGTACAAGTGGTAGTAGTATTAACAGCAACAGTAGTTGCCGCAGTACTAGTAGTAATAGTAGTCGTGGTTGTAGCATTAGTAGTGGTAGTAGTAGCAGTAGTTGGAGCAAAAGGAGCATTTGTTGCACTTATAGTAGTGCCAGTTGTAGTAGTTACAGTTGTAATAGTAGGAGTTGTAGTTGTATTAGAAGTAGCTATAGTAGTAGTAGTAGTAGTAGGATTGTAGTTGTAGTAGCAAGGGCAGTAGTAATAGTAGTAGTAGGAGTAACAATAGGAGTAGTAGTTGCAGTAGTTGTAGTAGTAGTAATAGTAGCAGTAGTAGTAGAATGGTAGTTGTAGTAGCAAGGGCAGTAGTAGTAGTAGGAGGAGGAGTAGCAATAGGAGTAGTAGTTGCAATAGTTGTAGTGGTAGTAGTAACAGTAGAGGCAGTACTTGGCATAGTAGTTGTAGTAGTGGTAGTAGTAGTGGTAGTAGTAGCAGTAGTAGTAGTGGTAGTAGTAGTGGTAGTTGTAGCAGTAGTAGTAATAGTGGTGGTAGCAGTAGCAGTTATAGTAGTAACAATAGCAACAGTAGCAGTAGAAGTAGGGAAAGTAGTTGTAGCATAAGTCGTAGTAGCAAAAGCAGTGTAGTTGCAGGAGTAGTATTACTAGTAGTAGTAGTAGTAGTAGTTGTTGTTGTTGTTGTTATTGTTGTGACCGTAGTAGTTGTCGGAGTTGTAGTATTACTATTAGTAATTTTAGTAGTAGTAGTAGTAGTAGTAGTAATATTAGTAGTAGTAGTAGTAGTAGTAGCCATTGTAGTAGTAGTAGCAATAATAGCAGTAGCACCAATAGTACCAGTAGCAGTAGTAGCAGAAGTAGCAGTATTAGTTGCTGTAGTAGTTGGAGAGGTGGCCACCGTAGTAGCAGTAGCAATAGTAGCTATTGCAGTAGTAGTAATAGTAGTAGTTGTAGTGATAGAAGTAGAAGTATGAGTAGTAGTAGGAATATTAGTAGTAGCAATAGTAGTAGCAATAGCAGTAGCAATAGTAGTAGGAGACGTAGTAGTAGTTGCAGTAGCAGCAGTAGTTACTTTAGCCATGGCAGTAGCAATAGTAGTAGTGGTGGGAATTGGAGAAGTAGTAGTGGCAGTAGTTCTTGTGGTAGTAGTAGTAGTAGTAGCAGGAGTAGTAGTAGTAGTAGTAGTAGTTATAGTAGTAGTAGTAGTAGTTATAGTAGTAGTAATAGCAGTAGTAGTAATGTTAACAAAAGTAATAGTGGTAGTAACTATAGCAGTAGTAGAAATAGTAGCAGAAGTAGTAGTAGTATTTGTTGTTGAAATAATAGTAGTAGTAGTAGTTGTGGTCGAAGCAACAGTAGTAGTTGTAGAAGTAGTAGAAATAGTAGTAAGAGTAGTAGTAACAGCAACCATAGTAGGCACAGTACTAGTAGCTATAGTTGCAGTAGTCGCATTAGTAGGAGCAATAGGAGCAGTTGTAGCACTTGTAGTAGTTGGAGTTGTAGTAGTAGTAGTAGTAATAGTGGGGGCAGTAGTTGTTGTAGTCGGAGTAGCAGTAGTAGCAGTAGTAGTAGGAGCATTAGTAGTAGCAGTAGTGGTAGGAGTATCCATAGCAATAGTCGTGGTTGTAGTAGTAGGAGTAGTTGGAGTAGTAGTAGTAGTAGCAAGAGCTATAGTAGTAGTAGTAATAGCAATAGTAGTAGGAGAAGTAGTTGTAGTCGTAGCAGTAGTTGGAGCAGTATTAGTAGTAGCAGTAGTAGTTTCAATCATAATAGTAGCGGTTGCAGTAATAGAAGAAGTAGTAGGACCAACAGTAGTAGTAGGAGTATTATTAGTAAAAATAATAGTAGCTGTAGCAGTAAAATGAGCAGTAGTAGTTGTACTAGTAGTAGAAGTAGCTATAGTAGATATAGTCGATGTAGTAAGAGTTGTAGTAGTAGCAGTTATTGTAGTAGCAATAGTCATACTTGTAGAAGTGCCATTAATAGTAGCAATAGCAACCCTAGGAGCAGTAGTAGTCATAGTAGTAGTTGTAGTAGTAAAAGTAGTAGTAGCTAAAGTAGTAGTAGTAGTTGTAGTAGCATTAGTAGCAGTAGCAGTAGGAGTTGTAGTATTGGAAATAGTAGTTGTAGCAGTAGTAGTACTAGTAGCCATAATAGTTGTAGTAGCAGTTGCAGCAGCAGTAGTAGTAGCCATAATAGCTATAGTAACAGTTGTAGCAGTAGCAGCAGCAGCAGCAGTAGTAGTAGTTTTAGAAGTTGGGGTAGCAGTAGTAGTAGTAGTAGTAGTAGTAGGAGTAGTAGGAGAAGTACTAGTTGTTGCAGTAGCAGTAGTAGTAGGCGTAATAGCGGTAGTAGTAGTAGTAGCAATAGTAGTAGCAGTAATAGTAGTATTAGGAGAAGTAGTAGTAGTAGCAGAAGCAGGAGTAGTATTAGTAGTAGTAGCAGTGGCTATAGTAGTAGTTGTAGCTAGAATAGAAGTAATAGTGGTAATAGTAGCAGCAGTAGCAAATGTAGCTGCAACAAGAGTAGTACCAGTAGTATCGGTAGTAGAATCAGCAACAACAACAGCAGGACTAGTAGTAGTAGTAGTTGTTGTTATTGTTGTTATTGTAGTAGTAGTAGTTACAGTATCAATAGTAGTAGTAGCTATAGTAGTAGCAGTAGCTGTAGTCATTGTAGCTATAGTAGTAGCAGTAGTTTTAGTAGTAATAGTAGTAGCAATAGTTGCAATTATAGTAATAGTAGCAGTAGTTGTTATAGTAGTAGTAGTAGTAGAAGTCGTTGAAATAGTTGCAGCAGTAGCGGTAGTAGTAGTAGTAGTAGTAGTAGTAGTCGTGGTGGTGGTGGTGGTACCAATTGTAGCTGTAGTAGGCATATGGGTATTAGGTGTAGTGGTAGTTGTAGTAGAAGTAGTAGTAGTAGTAGTAGTAGTAGTAGTGATAGTAGTTCTAGTAGTAGCAGCAGCAGTAGTAGCAGAAGTAGTAGAAGTATCAATTGTAGTACTACAAGAAGTAATAGTAGTAGTAGTAGTAGCGGTAGCCATAATAGTTGTAGTAGTGGTAGACATAGCTGTGGTAGTAGTAGTTATAGTAGTAGTACTAGTACTAAAGGTAGAAATAAAACTAGTAGTAATAGTATTAGTAGTCTTAGTAGCAGTAGTAGTAGATGCATTAGTGGCAGTAGTTGTAGTAATAGTAGTAGCAGCAGCAACAGTAATAGCAGTAGTAGTATTGGTAATAGTGGAAGTAGTAGTTGTTGTAGCAGTCGTAGTAGCAGTTGTAATAGTAGTAGTAGAAGATATATTAGTAGTAGAAGTAGTTGCTTCAGCAGCAGCAGCAGTAGTTGAAGCAGTAGCAATAATAGTAGGAGTAGTCTTAGTAGTAGCAGAACTAGTAGTTGTAGTAGTAGTAGAAGTAGTTGCAGCCATAACAGTAGCACTAGTAGTTGTTATAATAATAGTAGCAGTAGTAGTAGTAGGAATAGTATCAGTAGTTGTAGAAGTGCTAGTCGTAGTAGTATGAGTCATAGTAATAGTAGTAGCAGTAGGAGTAGTAATAGAAGTTGTATTGGCTTTGTTTGTAGTAGCAATTATAGTAGTTGTAGTTGTAGTAGTACAAGTATTGACAGTCATAGCAGTAGTAGCAACATTAGTAGTGGTAGTAGTAGTAGCAAGAGTAGCAATAGAAGCAGTAGTAGCTATGTTAGTTGTAGCAACTATAGTAGTAGTAGTAGTAGTAGTACTAGTACTAGTAGTTGCAGACGTAGTAGTAGTAGCAGCAGCAATAGCAGTAGTACTAGTAGTAGTAGTAGCAATAGTGGTAGTGGTAGTAGTAGTATTTGTTGTTGTAGTAGTAGTACTAATTGTGTCAGTGGTGGTAATAGTTGCAGTAGATTTTGTCATGGCAATAGTAGTAGTAGTAGTTGTTGTAAAAGTAGCAGTAGTAGAAGTAGTCATTGTATTAGTAGTAGAAGCAGTAGTAGTAGTCGAAGTAGTGGTAGCAGTAGTAGCAATAGCAACTGTAGTAGCAATAGCAGCAGTAGTAGCAGTTGTTGCAGTAGTATTATTTGTAGTAGGAGAAGTAGCAGTAGTAGCAGTAGTAGGAGTAGTAGCATTACTAGTAGTAGCAGTTGAATAGTGGTAGCAATAGTAGTAGTAGTAGTTGTTGTTGTTGCTGCAGCAGCAGCAGCAGCTGTAGCTGTGGTAGTTGCAATCGGAATAGTAGAAGGAAAAGCAATAATAGTAGCTCTAGCATTAGTTATAGTAGTAGTCACAACAGTATTAGTAGTAGTATTAGTAGCAATAGTAGTTTGAGTAGTAGTATTAACAACCGTAGTAGCAATAGTAGCAGTAGCGGCAATAGTGGTTGTAGTAGCAGTTGCGTCGGTTGCAGTTGTAGCTATAGTAGTAGTAGCAAAAGTAGTAGCAGTAGTAGACATAATAGCAGTGGGAGTAGTAGTAGCGTTAGAAGCTAGAGTAGTAGTATTAGTATTAGCAGCAACAGTAGTTGTAGTAGAAGTAGTATTAATAGTTGTAGTAGCTGAAGTAGCTGTAGAGTATTAGGAGGAGTAATAGTAGTAGTAGAAGTAGTAGTTGTCGTAGAAGTAGTAGTAGTCGTAGTAGTAGTAGTAGTAGTAGTAGTAGTAGTAGTAGTTGTTGTTGTTGTTGTAGGAGCAGCAGTAGTAGTAGCAGTAGTTGTTGTATTAGGAGTAGGACTAGTAGCAGGAGTTGTAACAGTAGCAGCAGTAGTACTAGTAGCAGCAATAGTAGCGAAAATAGTAGTGGTTGTGGTAGTAGTAGTAGTAGTAGTAGCATAGTAGCAGTAGCAGCTGCAACAGTAGTAGTCATAATAGTAGTAGTAGTAGCAGTAGTAGCAGTAGCAACAACAGTAGCATAGGTAATCGTAATAGTAGATGTATTAGTAGTAGTAATAATAATTGTAGTAGCAGCAGCAGCAGTTGTAACAGTCTAACTAGTGTTAGTGGTAGTAGCCATAGCAGCCGTAGTAGCAATAGTTGCAGTAGTAGACGTAGTAGTAGTAGTAGTAATAACACTAGAAGTAGTAGTAGAAGTTGTAGTAGTAGCTAAAGCAGTAGTAGTAGAAGTTGTTGTTGTAATACTAGTTGTAGCAGTAGTATTTGTTTGAGTAGCAGTAGTAGTAGCAATTGTAGTAGCAATAGTAATAGTTCTATGAGTAGCAGCAGTGGTAGGAGGAGTAGTATCCATAGTTGTTGTTGTAGTAGTAGTAGTAACACCAGCAGCAGGAGTAGCATCAGTAGTAGCAGTAGTAGTTGTTGTAGCATTAGTAGTAGTAGTAGTTGTTGTTGTTGTAAGAAGAAGTGATTGTAGTAGTAGTTATTGTTGTTATGGGAAAGGTAGTAGTAGTAGTACTAGTAGTAGCAGTAGTATTTGTTGTTGTATTAGTAGAACCACTAGTAGCTGTAGTTGTAATAGTAGTAGTAGAAGTAGTGCCCGTAGAAGTAGCAGTAGCAGAAGTAGACGTAGCAGCAACAGTAATTGTAGTTGTTGTAGTTGTAATAGTATTTGTTGTAGCAGCAGTAGCAGTAGTAGCAGTAGTAGTATCTCTAGTAGTAGTTGTAGTAGTAATTGCAGTAGCAGAGAAAGCAGTTATAGCAGTTAAATTAGTGATTTCAATAGTAGCAGTAGTAGCCGTAGTAGCAATAGTTGTAGTAGTAGTAGAAGTGAAAGTAGTTGTAGAACTAGTAGTAGTAGTAGAAGATGTAATAGCAGCAGAAGTAGTTGTAGTAGTTGTGTTGTACTAGCAGAAGTAGTAGCAGTAATACTCGTTGCAACAATAGTGGTAGTAGCTACAGTAGTATTAGTTGGAGTCAGAGTAGCAGTTGTAGAAGTAGTAGTAGCAATAGTAGTAGTGGTTGTCGTTGTAGTAGTAGTAGTAGTTTTTGATGTAGTAGTAGTAGTAATTGTAGTAGTAGTCGAAGTAGTGGTAGCAGGATATGCAGTAGTAGTAATAGTTGAAGTAACGGTAGTAGTTGTAGTAGTAGTAGTAGAAGTAGTAGGAGTAATACTATTAGTAGCAGTAGTAGCAGTAGCAGTTACAGTATTAGTTGGAGTAGCAATAGTTGTAGTCTAGGTGGTAGTAGTATTAACGGTAGTAGGAGAAGTAGTAGTAATGGCAGTAGTAGTCATAGCCGTAGTAATAGTAGTAGTAGTAGCAGCAGCAGTAGTAATAGTAGTAGTAGCATTTGCAGTAGTTGTAGCATTAGTAATAGTAGTAGTAGCTGTTGTTGTTGTTGTTGGTGTTGTAGGAGAGGTTTTAGTTGTAGTAGTTATTGTGGTTTTAGGAGAAGTAGTAGTAGTATCATTCGTTTTTGTTGTAGCATTAGTAGAACTTGTAGTAGAAGTTGTTGTGATAGCAATTGTGGTAGTAGTAGTCGTAGTAGTAGCAGTAGCAGTAGTAGCAATTGCGGCAATAGTAATTATTGTAGTTGTAGTAGTAGTAGTAATATTTCTTATAGCAATAGTAGCAGTAGTACCAGTGGTAGTTGATGTTGTAGTAGTTGTAGTAGTAATTGTATTAGTTGTAGTAGCAGTTGTAGCAGTCGAAGTAGTGGTAGCAGTAGTAGTAGTAGCCACTATATTAGCAATAGTAGTAGTAGTAGAAATAATAGTAGTAGTTGTAGTAGTAGTAGTAATAGTGGTAGAGCAAGTAGAAGTAGTAGTAGCACTAGTAGTAGTACTACTAGTAGTAGTAGTAGTAGAAGTAGTACTCGTAGTTGTAGTAGTTGTAGTAGCAGTAGCAGCAGCAGTAGTATTAGTAGTAGCAATAGTAGTAGCAGCAGCAGTAGTATTATTTGGAGCAGTAGTAGTAGTGGCAGCAGTGGTAGCAATAGTAAAAGTAGTAGAGGAAGTAGTTGTTGTGGCAGTAGTAGTGGTAGCCACCGTAGTAGTAGTAGTAGTATTAATGGCAGTAATTGTAGTAGCAGAAGTAGCAGTAGTACTAATCAAATTATTTGTAGATGTATTTGCAGTAGTAGTAATAGTAGTCGTAGTACTAGTAGTACTAGTAGTAGCCGTACCAATAAAACTAGTTGTAGCAGGAGTACCAGTAGTGGCTGTCGTATTAGTTGGAGTTGCAGTAGTAGTAGCGGTAGCAGTAGCTATAACAATAGTAATAAAAGTAGGAGAAGTTGCAGTTGTTGAAGTAGTAGCAGATGTAGTAGTAGTGGAAGTGATAAGATTAGTAGTAGTAGTTGCTGTAGTATCAACAACTGTAGTAGTTGTTGTAGTAGTTTGGGCAACAACTGTAGCAGCGGTGTGTAGTAGCAGTAGTAGCAGTAGTAGTAGCAGTAGTAATAGCGATAGCAGTTATCGTTCTAGCAGTAGCAGTAGTGGTAGCAGTGGTAGTACTAGTCATTGCAGTAGTAGCAATAGCAGCAGCAGCAGTAGTAGTAGCCATAGTAGTAATAGTAGTAGTAGTAGTAGTAGAGGTAGTAGTAGTCGTTATAGTAGTAATACTAGTCAAAATAGTATTTGTAATGTAGTAGTAGTAGCAGTCGTCATAGTAACACTAGCAGCAATAGCAGTTGTCGCCATAGTAGTAGTTGTAGCAGCAATAGCAGTAGTAGTATTAGTTGTAGTAGTTGTAGTAGTTGTTGTAATAATAGTAGTAGTAGTAATAGTAATAGTGGCATTCGTAGAAGTGATAGTAGAAGAAGTAGTAGTAGCCATAGTAGTAGTAGTGGTAGTAGTGGTAGTCATAGCAATAGTAGCAGTAGTTGTAGTAGTAGTGATAGTAAAGAACTAGTAGTAGTAGTAGTTGTACGAGTAGTAAGAATGATAGCAGTGGTAATACTAGTAGTAGCGGTAGTAGCAGCCGTAGTTGCATTAGTAGGAGTAGCAATAGTTGTTGTATAAGAAGTAGTAGCCGTAGCAATAGTAGTAATAGCCGTGGTAGCGTCAATAGTAGTACTACCTGTAGTAGCAGCAGCAGTTGCAGCAATTGTGGTGGTAGCAGTAGAAGTAGCGGCAACAATAGTAGTAGTAGTAGCATTAGTAGCTGTAGTACTAGCAGTAACAGTAGTACTAGTCATAGTTGTAGTAGTTGTAGTAGTAGCAGTAGCAGTAGTACTATTAGTACTGCCACTACTATTTCTATTGCTACTCCTACTCCTACTACTACTCCTATTACCACTACTAATACTACTATTACTACTAATACTACTACTACGACTACTACTCCTACTCCTACTACTATTACTACTACTCCTACACCGACTGCTGCTACTACTCCTACTATTAGTATTACTTCTACTGTTACTAACACTACTACTACTATTACAACTGCTTCGACTCCTACTCCTACTACTACTCCTAACACTCCTACTAGTACTGCTGATGTTTTTGTTGCTGCTATTACTCCTACTAGAACTGCTACAACTGCCCCAATTAGTATTGCTACTATTACTGCTACTCCAATTTCTGCTGTTACTCTTATTACTACCACTACTACAACTACCTGTACTACTACTACTCCTTTTTCTACTACTGCTAGTACTACCACTATTACTATTACTACTACTACTACTACTATAACTACTACAGCTGCTGCTTCTCCCACTACTACTACTACAACTACCCCTACCACTACTGCTACTACTACCACTCTAACTCTGACTCATACTTCTACTACTGCTACTACTCCTACTACTCCTACTACTACTACTACTACTACTACTACTACTACAACTACTACCACTACGACTACAACAACTACTACTGCTACTACTACAGCTGATGCTGCTACTACTACTACTACTACTACCCGGCTGCTGCTATTACGACTACTACTACCACTACCCCTAAAACTCCTACTACTTCTGCAAATTCTACTACAACTACTTCTATAAATTCTATTACTACTACTTCTACTACTACTACAATAACAACAACAACAACTACTACTACTAAAACTCCTCCTACTAATATTGCTTTTGCTACACCTACTACTGCAACTAATACTACTACTACTACAATTACTAATCCTACTACTAGTACTACTACTACTACATCTACTACTCCTACTATTACTACTACTACTCCCACTCCAACTCCTACACCTACTACTACCCCAACTACTACTACCACTACTGCCACTACTACTAATCCTATTTCAACTACTATTGCTGCCACAAATGCTATAATTATGCCTACTGCTACTACTACTACAACTACAACTGCTACTGCTATTTCTGCTACTACTACAAGTGCTACAACTGCATCCACTACTACTACTACTACTACTACTACTACTACTACTACTATTATTACTATTACAACTACTGCTACAATGCCTACCATGAGTACTCCTACTACTCCCACTAATGCTGCTCCTACAACTGCTACAACAACAACTACTACTTCTAGTACCACTCGTACTGCTATTGCTAGTACTACTACTACTTCTACCACTACTACAACTACTACAATTACTGCTACTCCAACTTCTACTACTACGACTACTACTAGCACTACTATCACTTCTAACTGGAATCCCTACTACTACTCTGACAACTACAATGACTTCTGCGACAACCACTACTACTACTCCTACTAGTGCTGCTGGTACTACTAGTACCACTATTACTACTCTTACTACTATAACTACTACTACTCCTTTTACTACTACTACTACTACTACTTCAACTGCTACTGTTGCGACTACCACTACTACTACTACTTCTATTACTACTACAACTGCTACTACTTCTACTTCTACTCCTAGTACTACTACAACGACAACAACTACTATTACTGTTGCTGCTGCTCCTACCACTACAACTGCATTAACTACTACTACTACTAGTACTACTTCTACTACTACTTCTTTTACTTCTTCTACTACTAGAAGTACTACTACTCCAGCGAATACTACTATTATTACAAACAACTACTTACAACTAATATAACTACGGCTGCTACTGCCGCTTTTCTACTACTACTACTTACTCCCTTACCTATTCCTACTGCTAGTACCCACTCCTGCTACCACTTTTCTTACTACTCTATTGCCTACAAATACTATTGCTTACTTCTACTAACAACTACAACTACAACTTCCTACTACTAATAACTACCACCGCCACACAACTACTGCTATACTACCAATGCAACCTACTACTACTACTACTACTACTACTACTACGAGTACAACTACTACTACTCCAACTCCTACTCCAACTAATACTCCTACTGCATATACTACTACTACTACAACGACGACAACAACTACAACAACAACTACTACAACTACTAATCCTACTTCTACTACTACAACAACAATTGCTACTCCTCCTACTGCTACTACTACTCCTCCTACAACTACAACTACTACTGCTTCTACTCCTATTACTACTACTGCTATGACTAATACTACTACTACTACTACTTCTATTATGACTACTGCTGCTACAAATACTATTGCTACTACTATAACTAAAAAAACAACTGCTACTACTAATATTACCACCACTACTACAACTACCGCTACTACTACCACTGCAACTACTGCTACTACTACTACTACTACTACTACTACTACTACTACTACTACGAGTACAACTACTACTCCTACTCCAACTCATACTCCAACTACTACTCCTACTGCATATACTACTACTACCACTACTAAAGTACTACAACTACTACAACGACGACAACAACAACAACAACTACTACAACTACTAATCCTACTTCTACTACCACTACAACAACAATTGCTACTCCTACTGCTACTACTACTCCTACAACTACTACTACTACTGCTTCTACTCCTATTACTACTACTGCTATGACTAATACTACTACTACTACTACTTCTACTATTCCTACTCCTACATCCACTACAATTACTTCTACGACTACAACTGCTACTGCTACTAATACTACTACCACCACTACAAAGACTACTGCTACTACTACTACTACTACTACTACTACTACTACTACAATTTCAAATACTACTAGTACTACAACTAGTACCGCTACAAATACTACTTCTAAGACTACTACCACAACAACTACTACTGCTACAACTAATACTACCAAAACCACTATAACCACTGCAAAAACTTCCACCGCCACTACTACTACTACTACTACTACTTTTTCTTCTTTTACTACTACAACTACTACTTCTACTCCCACTCCAACTTCTACTCCTACTACTACTCCTACTGCTACTACTACTACTACAACTGCCACAACAACTACCACCACTACTAGAACTTCTACTACTATTGCTACAACAGTTACTACTACTATCAGAACAACAACAACTCCTACTGCTCCTACTACCTCCACCACTACTACAACTAATACTGCCACTACGGCTACTATTACTACTACTACTACTAATACTAATACTACTACTAATCCTGATACTCGTACTACTACTGCTACGAGTACAACTATTACAACTAATACTACTCCTAACACTCTTCTACCTACTACTACTACGGCTGCTGCTGCTATTACTACCACTACTAGTACTACTACTACCACTACTACTAGTACTACTACTACTACTACTACTACTACTATTACCACTCTTACTAATAATACTACTACTATGACTACTACCTCTACAACTACTCATGCGGCAGCTACTATTACTGCTACTACCACTATGGCTACTACTACTACTCTTACTACTATTAGTCTACAACTATGACTTCCAATGCTACTACCACACCTACTCCAACTCCAACTGTGACTACTACTCCTACTACTACTACGACTACCACTCTAACTACTACCATTCGTAATATTATTCCAATTCCTACTACTACTACGACTACTGGTACGATTACTACTACTACTACTTCTTCTACTACTACTACAACTACTACTACTACTACTTCTACTACCACAACTACTACTACGACTACTACTACTGCTGCTGCTCTGCTACTACTATTCCAACCACTTCTACTACTACTACTACTACTACTACAACTACTACTGCTGCTGGTGCTGCTATTACTGCTACTACTCTGCTACGGCTACTCCTACTACTAGAACTAAGACTACTAATACTACTACTACTAATACGGTAGTTAGTACAGCTGCTGTTATTGCAGCTACTACTACTACTACTGCTGCTACTACTACTAATACTAATACTACTATTTACGCTACTACTACAAAAATAACAACAACTACTACTATCACGACCACTGCTACAACAACTACTACTACAAAGACTACTACCACTTCAAGTGCTAATACTACGACTACTTCAATTGCTAATAATACTTCTCCTCCTAGTACTACTACCACCACTGCTACTACTACTCCTACTACTACTACAACAACGACTACTACTACTCCTACTACTACTACAAATACTACAACTACCAAGACAACTACAACATTATTACTAGTACAAATACTAATTCTTCCACTATAGCTACTACTACTACTACGAATACTACTACAACTTCTACTTCTACTACTACTGTTGCTACTGTGGAAAGTACTACTACTATTACAACAACAACAACAACTATTATTGCTACTACTACTACTACTATTCGAACTCCTACTCCTACTACTACTACTAGTGCAGCTATTATTACTAATACAACTGTGGCTACTACTGCTACTACAACTACTACAACTACTCTTAATACTACTACTACTACTACTACTACTACTACTACTACTACTACTACTACTACTACTACTACTACTACTACTACTACTACTATTACTACTACTACTACTACTACTCCTACTACTAATCCGAAAATAGCACCAACTGCTATTGTTGCTACCACTTCTACAACTTCTACTACTACTACTAATACTATGACTTCAACTATTAGTATTACTGCTACTAGTGTCGCTGCTACTGCTGGTCCTACCACTAGTACTACTACTACCACTATTACTGTTACTGTTACTAATACTACTACTAATCCTTATACTCCTACTAGTACAACTATTATTGCTACCAATCCTTACACTCCTACTATAACTATTGTTTGCCGCGGTGATTGCTATTACTACCACTACTACTACTACTATTACTACTACTGCTGCTATTGCTA
>RXID01021812.1:0-12954 GCA_005019695.1 Trichopus zeylanicus subsp. travancoricus
GGCTGTCTTCCATTCATCACCTTCCTTCATGCAAATCTGATGTTAACTACTCTTCAAATCTATCTTGGAAAAGATTTTGGCACCATGTTGCTCATCAAGAAAATCATCAGGTCTTGGAATAGGATAGCGGTGCTTCACCATAATTTTGTTGATTGAACGGCTGTCGATACACATGTGCATAGTTCCATCCTTTTTGGCAACAAGAAGTGCTGGTACAGAACACGGGCTCATGGACCCTCAAACATACCCCTTTGCAATAAGCTCTTCCACTTGCCTTTTCTGCTCCTAATTGATTCTGTAAGCTGGCTTATTTGGAAGGGCAGCACCTGGAATAAGATCAATCTAGTGCTCAATTCCTGTTAAAGGAGGGAGTCCAGGTGGCATTCTACAGGAAAGATGTCCTTGAATGCATTAAGAACAGATTTTGCTAGTAGAGGAATGGAATAGTCCACATTCTCGCCATCTTCAACTATCAACAAAATGAGCACTGATTCATAGTTGGAAATAGCTTCCTCAATCAGTGATTTTCTCCTTCAAACTCACCTCTAGGGATTTGATGTAGGATAAGAGGAGCCAAAAATAATGCTCTTGCCATACTTTGAGAAAGAGTAATTGTTCTTAAAACCATCGTGCACTGATTTCTATCAAACTGCCATGGTCTTCAAAGAATGATGTGGCTCTAGCACTCATAGGAACAATATCTCAAAGCACATTATTTTGGCAAGTCTTGACAATAGAGAATGAAATCAGAGCTTGTTTAGAGACTTTTACCTCACTATCATTGTTAAGCCATTTTTTAAGGTTAAGGATGACAACAAACTGCAAAAAAAGCTGATGCTAGTACATAAATTATTCAGGATTGGGAGCAGGCTTCGGGGACTACGCTCAGAGGTGCATCAGAATGGTAGTTCAATCTCTTTGTACTGTGCTTTTGTCCCTTCGCAACTGGTCTCCACTCCAACTGCTTGAATGCCAGTCTTGCTGACAGTTGTTTACCTGACACTTGGACTCAGGAGGAAGCCAATCCAATAAGACTGAGCTTTCCTAAAGTGGAAAAAGCTCTATTCACTTATCCTTTCTTTTCCTTTCCCCATGATTGCTCTTTTTCGAGTTCTCCAGGACTTTGCCCATTCTATCTCTTTCCACTGTCTATCATCAGACTCTATCTCTATTGGATTTCCTTTTTTCCAGACCCACTGGTTTCTCTTTTCTTTACCTTTCTATGCTATCTAGCTAGCGTGCCCCACCCACCCCTACTGATTAGTGTTGAAGCAACAACAGTCTCTCCTCTTTGAGTTTATGGATCATAAACTATTGCATTGTTGTTTTTCATCTACCTGCGTACTAAAGCAATTGTCTGATAAGCTTCGATGCTCTCAACCTGGTTTGGATCATTTGACTATGGCTTCACATTCTTTATAATAATAAGCTCGATCGTGAAGGTCCGGGTCTCCATCCTCATTTTAGGGAATGATGTTAACATAATCCTCAGCCCCAAGGAAGGTTTGACCCCCGTTAGCTAATTTCTTATTCTTCAAAAGATGATTTTGATAAATTACAAAGGTGCTTTATCTCTTCTTCTTCCTTCTTATCTAAGGATCTCAATGCTGGAATTCCTGGTAATTTCTGTTTCTATATCAGTCCTAAAGATGAACACGTTCTACTGGCTCTCAGAAGCCAGACAGTAATGAACCCCAGACCCTTTCTTGTGGACCAGCTGCAGGGCTAACTAACAACCTTTGTTCTATTGGTTTGGTGATTGCTACCAAGACAATTTCTTTATGCCTATCAAAGGACTTCGAGATGCTAATCCATAAATCAGTGAATCCAGGGACAGAGACTAGCCACTGCTTTCAGCATTGAGATTATTAGCCAATGCCAGGCACTTGGAAGGAATCGTGGTCGGTGACAGCATGGATGTCTGCAGAAGTTTAGCTGTGAGAGGGAGTTGTGTTGATTTGAGGAGAGAGCTGGTGTTACTTGTGTTGAGATTCCAAAGAATTTGAGAAAGCAACTGCTAAGACTGTTCCTCTATTCTTTATTTATGATGTCCTTATTCTTGTATTCTTCTCCCCTATAGGAAGTTACTGCTCATACTGGGTATAGATTATGGACCCTTTGCATGATGGAGTTGGCTGCTGGCACAACAGGGTGGTGCCTTATTGCACTGCAGGAGCACACTGTCAGGGTATACTCCACTTTTGACTACCATTTCTCATCTGGCTGCTTAAGCCCTAACCCTCAGCTTTCGTGAGACTAAACGATGTCCCCTGGGTGAAATGGGCCACCATTTTCTTCCTTTCCTCAATCATTCTGATCATTTCTCTTTTTTGATCTCGGGGTTGGTTCATTTCCATCTTCTATCTATGCAATTCTTGAATCTACTTCTTGATTTTCGAAGGTGAGGCTTCAGTTCAGAGACGGGATGGAGAGGAGGGAATGGGAGTGATTCATTGTCTAGCTATAAGTAGTCTGACAGTGAGGAAGAGCTTAAAGAAGGAAGAATCCAGCTGACCAAACTCCCCTCTTTCACTAGGAGCAGAAGACATGACACAATCTCACATTCCAACAACGGAACATGATGCCTACGTCACACCTCTCTATCTCTCAATTGCCTATCTCCTTGGCTGGTCCTCGAGGTGCATTTAGTTGTGCAATGACTCATCAGGCCGTCAGCATGGATATTCTCTGGTAAAAAGAACAACTTGAATAAGGTTTCCTGGTTTGAAAAATATTTTGTCTTTGCTCTTCATCACAATTAACCTGCATATTTGAAAGGCTCTGAATCACAAGCATTTTGCCTTCATCAATCAATGTTTTTGGTTCATTCTCTCATTCTTCAAGAATTTCTTCATGGTCAGAATTTTCATTAACAAATTCTTGTATAGCCATCAAGTTTCACTTGGGGCATTCTGAAGCAATGTGGCCATGGCCGAGACATCTGAAGTGCTCGATCTGGTTGTTCTTCTCTTGAAGTTGAGAGGCACTGACATAGCAATAAGCGTGATATATGAGAAAAACACCGTTGCCTCTGTTAAGAACTCCTTGAATCCACAAGGAAGAGAGAAAATTTATTAAAGTAGAACTTTATTGAGAATAAAAGTTGTTCCCCTATCCATAGGACTGAAGGCCTATTTATACAAATACCAGAAATCCAATTTGAGTAAGTTTCTGGCTTCTCAAGTCCTAAACTGAATATAACTCAGTTTGAGCCCATTAATTGGGTTGGTAGAAGTTCTAAATAAGTTAACCTACGAAAATAAAATCCTTAATAAGGATTCATCCTTCCCAAGTCCTAAACTGAATAGGATTCAGTCCAAAATTAGTCTTGGGTTAGTGGAATCCGAAAATAAGAGCTAAGACATCATAATGAAGAGAATTTAAACATAGAAAGGTACTAAGTAAGGTAAATTCTAAGTTTAAATAAAAGAGTGAATCAAATCATTTGTCATGACCCCTTGACTTCTGAATTAGTTCTTTTTGATATTTCTGAACTTCCTTTGAGCGTCCTACATTAGTGTCCCCTTCTTGTAAATAACTCGTCCTCGAGTTATTTTATCATAACTTGCAGTCCTCAGATGCATGTAGTCAAACAAATCTTGAATATTAAAAGTTTTTGAGATTCCCAAATCCTTCAGGAGATCGATGACATAGGGCATTGCTGTTTATCTTTCTTAGTATCTTCAGTGGCCCAATTTTCTTCTGTTTCAGTTTGTTGTAAGTTCCAGCTGGAAGCCGTTCCTTCCTCAAGTGCACCATCACCAGATCTCCTTCTTGAAACTCTTTTGGACACTTATGAATGTCCGCTTTAATTTTGTATTTGGCATTGGATTCTTCTAATTTCTCCTTTATCTCAATATGCACTTCAATAATTCTTTCCACCATATTGTCTGCAGCTATGCTTGTTCCTGGCAATTTGGGCAACACCACCAAATCCAGTGGGTGCTTTGGGGTTCTTCCATTGACAATTTCAAATGGTGATTTTCCCGTGGACCTGTTCTTCATGTTATTGGAAGCAAATTCAGCTTTTGTGAGTGCATAATCCCACTGCTTTGGTTTGTCTCTTGCAAGACACCAAATGATGTTTACAAGTGTTCGATTCACCACTTTAGTTTGTCTATCAGTTTGTGGATGATATACACTGCTAAATTGTAGAGACATATCAAATCGCCTCCACAAGGTCTTCCAAAAGTGACTTGGAAATTTTGTGTCACAATCAGAAGTGATAGTCTTTGCCATTCCATGTAGCCTTACAATCTCCTTAAAGAATATATTAGCCACCTTTGTTGCATCAGCTGTCTTCTTGCATTGAATGAAGTGTGCCATCTTGGAAAATCTGTCGACAACAACAAATACTGAATCTAATCATTGAATCTTGGAAAATCCATCGATAGATCCTCCCATGGGGCATTTGGCACAGGAAATGGGGTATAAAAGCCAGTGTTTTGAGAGCTTCCTTTGGCTGTTTGGCATACATAGCACCTTTGTACAAAGCGACCGACATCTATCTTAAGTTGTGGCCAGTAGTAGCGCTCTTCAACTAGTGCAATGCTCTTGTCACGTCCAAGATGTCCTGCTAGGCCACTGCTATGCAACTCTTTCACCATCTTTTCTCTCAAGGAGTACCTTGGAATGCAAAGACGAGAACCCTTAAAGAGAAAGCCTTCATGGAGATATAAATCACTTCTTTGTCCTGTTTGGCACTTTCTAAACTCCTCTTTAAAATCTTCATCTTCAGCATACAATTCCTTCAAATAATCAAACCCTTCAACTTCGTTGCGTATAGTTACCATCAAGGCTGCCCTGCAGCTCAGAGCATTTGCTACCTTATTTTTTTGTCCAGATTTGTGTTTCAAAACATAGGTGTATTGCTGTAAGAATGACGACCATCGACCATGCATGCGATTCAAGTCCTTTTGGCTATCAATGAATTTCAAAGCTTGGTGGTCAGTATATAGAATGAACTCTTATTGAATTAGATAGTGCTTCCAATGACGAACTACTTGTACAACTGCATAAAATTCCACCTAATATGTTGACCACTTCTTTCGAGCTTCACTCAACTTTTCGCAATAGAAAGCTACTGGTCTTCTTTCCTGGGATAGAATGGCTCCAATGTCTATGTACGAAGCATTACAGTCTACCTCGAATAACTTCTCGAAGCTAGGAAATGCCAAGACAGGTGCAGTAGATAACTTTTCCTTGATCAACTCGAAGCATCTATTAGCTTCTTGAGTCCAAGAGAACTTGCATTGACAAAGTTTTTGACAAACCTCCGATAGAACGTTGCCAGACCATGGAAGCTTCTAACTTCTGATACAATTCTGGGTATCGGCCATTCCTTAATAACTTTTACCTTTTCTTCATCAACATGAATGCCTTCAGCACTTACAACGAAACCCAAGAACACCAAGTGGTGAGTCATAAAATGGCATTTCTTTGAGTTGGTGTACAATTTCTCCTTCTTCAGCACAGTAAGTACTTCTGTTAGATGCCTTTTATGTTCTTCTTCATTATGACTGTACACCAGGATATCATCAAAGTAAACAACAACAAAATAACCAATGAAAGGTTTGAGTACCTGATTCATCAATCGCATGAAGGTACTTGGTGCATTTGAGAGTCCAAAAGGCATAACAAGCCACTCATAAAGTCCTTCTTTTGTTTTGAAAGTAGTTTTCCATTCATCCGGGTCTAATTCTGATTTGATGGTATCCACTCCTCAAATCTATCTTGGAGAACACCTTTGACCCTTCCAACATGTCCAACATGTCCTCTAAGCGAGGAATTGGGAATTTATATATTACCGTGATTTGGTTGATAGCTCGACTATCTACACACATCTGCCAACTTCCATCTTTCTTAGGTGTCAATGAGGCTGGAACTGCACATGGGCTCATGCTGACTTTGACCATTCCTTTTCTGATCAACTCTTCAACCTTGTCTTGTAAAATTTGTGACCCTTTTGGACTCATTTTGTAGTGGGGCAGATTTGGTAAACTCGCTTCAGGAATAAGGTCAATGTGGTGCTGAATATCCTCATTGGGGATAGTTCATCAGGAAGATCATCGGGCATGATTTCCTTGAATTCATCTAGGAAGGGTTGCAAGCCTTTTGGAGCTTCAGTGGGCATTGTCTTCATTCCTTTCTCAATCACAACAAATATTTGGGATGTCTCTTTAGCCTCGTTTATAAAACTTTGTACAATCAGGAAGGAGTGACCCTCCTCTTGTAAACTTTTGGGTCGACGCTCTTCACCAATGGGGGGTAAGGATAGTTTTCTTTCCATGTTTGAAGAATATGTAGCGATTGTCTTCCCCACGATGTGTAGAATCTCTATCAAATTGCCAAGGTCTGCCAAGAAGAATAATGACACGCATCCATCTCCACAAATTTGACACGGTTCAGTTACCTTGGTTTCACCAACCATTTTAATCCAGCCGATCTTGTAGGGAGAGGGATGTGATTCCGTTTTCAATTAAAGCTTGTCAACCATAGTCTTGGAGATGATGTTTTTACTGCTTCCCCCATCAATAATCATGTCACAGATCTTACCATTTACTGTGCATCGAGCGCGGAAGATATTGTGACATTGTAGGTTTTCCTCTTACTTTGGGATGTACATCGGATTCCGAACTACTAAAGATGACCGTTCACCATCAGGATCCTCAATATTTCATCTTCATAGTTTTCTTGATTACAAGCTAGGTCATCATCTTTTGAGTCATATAAATTATCAGCAACAAAATTATCTTCAATAGCCAAGTTCATAGGTTGTCGTGCTGGACAAACATTAGAACAATATCCAAATTTTCCACAGTGATAGCACTTTAGATCAGGATTTGAACTTGGGTTCTTTGCTGATGTGGCATTTCCTGATGGCCGTGTAGGTCTAGCTTCAAGACTCACTTGTGTGGGAGGTCGAGGAGGTTGTGTAGCTGCACCTCTATTAGGAATAGATTGTGCTCCTTTTGAATTCTCCCCAATGGTTCTTCCCACCTGATTTCTGATGACAGATCGCTTCAATTGGGACTCCACACGAGTTGCACTCCTCACAGCCTCATTAACCATCCAAATAGGTTGCAAAGAAATCTTATCTTGGATGGTTGTGCATAGCCCACCGATGAATTGTGCCACTTGATGAGATTCAGTCTCTATTAGATTATTACGTGCTGATAGGCGATAGAACTCCTCAACATATGCTTTCACACTGTGATTACCCTGTCGACAATTTTGATATTGCTGAAAGAGTACATGGACATAATCTATGGGAAGGAATTGGTTTTCAAGAAGAGCCTTCATCCGTGGCCATGCTAGAATTGGAGCTTTATTTTGGCGTGCTCTTTCCAACTGGATGCGTTCCCACCATGCTGATGCACCCCCCTTAAGTCGGTAAGCAACAAGCTTCACTTTCTTCGAATCTAGAATCTCCATGTAGTCAAAGAACCATTCCACTTCAGCAAGCCAATCGAGAAAATCTTCGATCTAAAGTTGGCCATTGAAAGATGGGAGATCAATCTTCAAGCGAAAATCATGACGTCTATCATGCTCAGAAACTGGTCAATGAAGGATGTCTTCAATTTCTTCATCGCTGGAGTTTTCAAGGATTTATAAACCCTTTGGATTCACTTGCGGGGCCTTTCCTCGACCAATTGGATCACAGTCACTTCATCGATCCATCGACGTGGTTGATTCAGGCCTTCAAGTTGATACATCCTCAACATTAACCTTGCAAGTGAGTTTTGGATTGCCTCCATGGTTGAATCAAAATACTCACGGCTGATGTGATTACCCACAGGAGCACCATCCCTAGGGTTGCTGCTGGTTGCGTTGTCGTTAGACAGCAAGGAGAGCCTCGCTATGATACCACTTGACGTAGCAACAAGCATGGTAGATGAGGAAAACATCGTTGCCTCTGTTAAAAACTCCTTGAATCCACAAGGAAGAGAGAAAATTCACTAAAGTAGAACTTTATTGAGAATAAAAATTGTTCCCCCATCCATAGGACTGAAGGCCTATTTATACAAATACCAGAAATCCAATTTGAGTAAGTTTCTGGCTTCTCAAGTCCTAAACTGAATATAACTCAGTTTGAGCCCATTAATTGGGTTGGTAGAAGTTCTAAATAAGTTAACCTACGAAAATAAAATCCTAAATAAGGATTCATCCTTCCCAAGTCCTAAACTGAATAGGATTCAGTCCAAAATTAGTCTTGGGTTAGTGGAATCCGAAAATAAGAGCTAAGACATCATAATAAAGAGAATTGAAATATAGAAAGGTACTAAGTAAGGTAAATCCTAAGTTTAAATAAAAGAGTGAATCAAATCATTTGTCATGGCCCCTTGACTTCTGAATTAGCTCTTTTTGATATTTCTGAACTTCCTTTGAGCGTCCTACATTAGGCACCCTCCTGCTCCTTTTCTTTCTTTGACTTGGAGTTAGCTTCAGCTTTTTAGAGGTCTCACCCTTTGAAAAATTTCTCTTGTTAGGAATAGAGCCTTTGTCACCAATTCTAAAAGAGGATCTTTTAGACACCTTGAGTTGTCCATAGACAACTTAATAGCATCTTCAAGGGAATAGAAGTGCTATAACTCCACCACCTTGGCAATTTCTTTGTTCAGTCTCCCAAGGAACTGTTCAACAGTCTGCTCTTGTGGTTCATTCAAATCACAACAGTCTCAACATCTCGTTATAATCTTCCACACTTAGATTATATTGCTTCAGCCATTATAGCTTCAAATATAGATCTTTTTATTTAAGATATACTAAGTAGAATTCTTAGTTGAGTCTAAGTCCTATTTTTAGTCAGCATCAAGTAAGACTCCAAGTTTATTAGATATACAACCCAAGGTTGTAACAGGAAAAAAGCTTTTCTGTCAATAATATTATCTTATTTTGAGTTTGTTCCCTTCCATCTTCCTTGTAGATGCAAGGATCTATCGTGGTGAGAAGACAGTGATCTTCTTCCTACCCCTCGTGCCTCCCCCCGTTGCATCATTAAGCTTGCCAACATGTTCAGGATGGGAACTTGAAACATACCCCCCTGCTGGTTGCTCCATGAATTATATTTATCAATCTCTCCATGAAGGAAGGCATTTTTGACATCAAGTTACTGTAACTTTCATCCTCCACTAGCTGCCAAAGTGATCACCACTCTAACAAAAGTCATTTTCACCACGGAACTGAACATTTTCTTCATAGTCCTCTCCATATTTTTGAGAGAACCCTCAAAGAAACAAGTCTTTCAATACTCACATCTTCCTTTCACTTCAACTTGTATACCCCCATTTGCAATAAATGGGCTGCATATCTGATGTAGGACAACTACATCTTTTTTCACAGTAAAATTAGAGATCCAGTCCAAGTTGAATTCCAACTCCAATCAGGATCCGTCAAGATTCGTACAGCTACAGTCCAAAGGCCATATCTCCTAAGATATTGATCCAAATTCAGCAAATAACTATCCGTTGGAAAGCTGAGATCGATTCCGACAAGTCTCTTATTTACTATTTTGGATAATTCGGATTTTATATTGATCAAAATTAGGATTTATTTATCAGTCCGAGTCCATAACAGTCCTAGCCCAATAAGGAATAGGATTTATATATCTTTATTTAAGATATGTTAAGTAGAATTCTTAGTAGAGTCTAAGTCCTATTTTTAGTCTATACCAAGTAGGACTCTAAGTTTATCAGAGGCTATATATACAGCCCAAGGTTGTAACAAAAGGAAGAAGATTTTTCTATCAATAATATTATCTTATTTTGGGTTTGTTCCCTTTTTATCTTCCTTGTGGATTCAAGGATCTATCATGGTGAGAAGACGGTGATCTTCTTCCTATCCCTTATGCCCCCTCTGGCTACATCAAGCGGATCTATCATTGCGAGAAGACGGTGATCTTCTCCCTATTCCTCATGCCTTCCTCCCACTGCATCAAGTGAAGACGGTGATCTTCTCCCTATCTCTCGTGCTTCCTCCCTCTGCATCAAGAGAAGACGGCGCTCTTTCTCCGACCCCTCGTGCCCCCCTTCCTGCTGCATCAATATCCTTGGGTTTTGGAACAAGAACCCATGTCTCATTCTTGATCAGTGTTTTTATTTCTTCATTCATGGCATCCTCCCATTCTTTGATGTCTTTAGCTTCATCATAGAATGATGGTTCATTCTCATCAGGAGGGCCTGCAAAGAAACATGAACCTGAAGTGACCAGTTCCCATAACCATAGTGAACTGGTTTGACAATCTTCCTTATGGATCTTCGTAATGCTTGCATCTTCACCACTTTTGGTGCTCATGAACTTCATGAGTATTTCTGCTCCCCCTTCTCTGCAATTGGTGAAATAGATGAAATTATTGAAGAACTAGGAGTGTTTGAAGATATTGGAAGAGTTGTCTCCATCATTGGTACATCAACATTAGTGTTTCCACCTACACCAAGAGATGTTTTGAGAAAAATAGGAGGAAGACATTTCATCGAACACCACATCCCTTGAAACTACATATTTTTTTCTTTCATCATATCCAACAAATATGCATTTATTGGCTTTGGCATCCAACTTGCTTCTCTTGGAAGAGCCAAAAACTTTGAAGTTCTTCACATTAGGCTTCTCTCCCCACATCTACTCATATAGGGACTTCATATTGGTTGGATTAAGAGGAAGTCGATTGATGACAAAAGCTGCACAAGCCATACTCTCTGCCCACAAGGCTTTAGGTAAGTTTTTTGCATGCAACCAACATTTGGAAGTCCCCATAAGACGATGAATCTTTCTCTTTGCCACCACATTTTGTTCTAGAGTGTATGCACAAGATAATTCCCTCTTGATGCCATGCTCTTGACAGAAAGAGTAGAATTTATTTGATGTGAATTCTCCCCCATTGTCAGTTCTAAACCTTCATATCTTCTGATGAACACCTACCAACAGTCATCTTAAACTCTTTGAATTTGGAGAAGACCTCAGACTTCTCTTTCACAAAATATACTCAAGTAAAAACCTGGTAAAATCAACAACAAAAAACAACATATAAAGAGAGCGGGAATATGAAGGTGTGGTACATGGTCCGATCAAGTCACTATGGGCCAACTCCAAAGGTACTTTGCCTCTTGATGTGAGTGATTTGTCAAATGGAAGGTGATGTCCCTTTCCATATTGACAGCCTTCACAAACATTGCCACAACCAAGAGAAGTAATGTTGGGAAATCCATTAACCAATTTCTTTACCACCATTGCTTCTAACTTTTTCATATTGAAATAACCCAATGGAGCACGCCAAATAGAATCACCTTCATTTGTGTTCATCCTGTCAATATAAGTAGTAGAGACTGACAAAACAAAGAGATCTTTTAAGTCTCTTACCAACATAGGTTATGTCCGCCTTCAAGCGAGAAATATTCTGGAGAAACTTCACATCTTTGGGGCCAAACAGGACATAGTGGCCAACATCCACAACATTAGCCACCGAAAAGACATTCTTCTTCATTCTAGGAACCTGATAGACAGTCTTGAGAGTAAGAGGATCACCGTCATTGCTTTGTAGAGTTATGATGCCCTCTTTCTCTATTGGATTGTTGAATATGTGAGAACTTTGAGTCCTTATCGATAAGGTGATGTCCGCAACTAGAATCCATGATCCATTCTTCATCAAAGTTGATGGATGCCAAGGCATTCACTGATGTGGTATCTGCAATGAAAACATTTACCACTCCAATCTTCAACATCCTCATTCCCAGCAATATTTCCACTCCTCAACTTACCACATCTGAAACATTTTATGACTTTTTTCTTTTCAGTGTCATTTTCAATAGGCACCTCATTTTTTTTTTCTTTTCATTATCTTTCTCCTTCTTCTTTTTCTGAAATTTTTTCTTGCTAGAAAAGAAAACATCATTATCATTAGAGTGAAGAGAACTTCATGCCATTTGTTTTGCCAAGGAATCTTGAGAAGCAAGGAGGTTCCCAAATTCCACCAATGAAGGCTGTTTCTCCCAACCTTGAATAGAAGTAACATAAGAATGATCCTCCTTATTAAGGTCGTGAATGATGTAATGCTTCTTACGTGCCTCTGAGATTGGCTCCTTTGGGTCCAAGACTGAAATTTCTGAGCACCTTGCTTTGTATTAGCTAACTCATTGTCTACCATTGGAAGGCAAGCAGTATTCTTCTTGTTCATCAAGAGTTCTTCTCCAAATCTCATTTGCTGATTTGCACTCCATAATGTGTTCAAAGACATCATGTGAAACAGAATTCTTCAGCACAAACTCAGCCATGGCATTAGCCATCCTCCATCATCTTGTAAGGTTGAGCATTCTCGGCTGTATTTGCTGAAGCCACCCAATCATTTCCACCAACAATCTCCCACAACTCTTCTCCAATAAGAAAAGACTCCATGCATGTCCTCCAAATTTTAGTATTGGAGAAGTTTAGTAACTCTATAATGAGTCCACCAACTCGATTGGCAAACTCCATCGTCCATACACCGAATGAACTTCTTCTCCAAGGAAAAGCTTCGAAAAATGCTCAACTTTATCCTTGAGGATCTAATACCATGTAAAGGAATATTAGATTTGATTTCTAAAGATAGTGTTACAGTTATCTACACTAGCCGAAGAATCAGATAACCTATATAATAAGAACAAAATGGAGGACAATACTAAAGTTGACAAGAAGGAGCAGAAGAAGGAGAAGGACAAGAAGGAGAAGGAGAAGAAGAAGAAGAAGAAGAAGAAACAGAAGCAGAAGCAGAAGCAGAAGCAGAAGTAGAAGAAGGAGAAGGAGAATGAGAAGGAGAAGGAGAAGGAGAAGGAGAAGAAGAAGGAGAAGAAGAAGAAGGAGAAGAAGAAGGAGAAGAAGGAGGAGGAGGAGGAGGAGAAGAAGAAGAAGAAGAAGAAGAAGAAGAAGAAGGAGAAGAAGAAGAAGAAGGAGAAGGAGAAAGAGAAGAAGGAGAAGGAGAAGAAG
>RXID01021813.1:0-45000 GCA_005019695.1 Trichopus zeylanicus subsp. travancoricus
TAGAGTATTAGTAGTAGAAGTAATTGTAGTAGTATGTGTAGTAGTAGTTGTTCTAGGAGTAGTAGTAGGAGTAGGAGTAGTAGCAATAGTAGCAATAGTAACAGTGGTGGCAGTTGTTGTAGTGTGAACAGTAGAAGCTGTACGAGCAAGAGTAGTAGTAGTAGCAATAGTCATAGTAGTAGCAATAGTAGCATTAAAAGCAGTAATAGTAGTAGTCATTGTACAAGTAGATGTAGTAGTAGTAGTACTAGTAGCAATATTAGAAGTTGTAGGAGTAGTAGTAGTAGCGTTAGTAGTAGTAGTAGTAGTAGTAGTTGTGGTAGTAATAGTGTAGTAGTTGTAGGCGGGGAAGTATTAGTAGTAGTAGTAGTAATTGTTGTTGTTGTTATTGTCTCTATAGTTGTAGTAGAAGCAGTAGGAGTAGTTGCAGTAGTAGCAGTTGTAGAAGTCGTTGTAGTGGTAGTAGTAGCTATTGTAGTAGTAGTAGCTAGAGTAGTAGCTGTGGAAGGAGTAGTGGTAGAAGTGGGAGTAGTATCATTAGTAGTAGCTGTTGTAGTAGCAGTAGCAGTAGTAGCATTAGTAGTAGTAGCAGTAGTAGGAGCAGTAGCTATAGTAGTAGCAGTAGCTATAGTAGCAGAAGTACTAGTAGCGGTAGTAGTGGTTTTAGTAGTAATAGTAGTTGTACCAGTAGTAGTAGTTGCAGAAATAGTAGCTGCAATTGTATTAGTTGAAGTAGTAGTAGTAGCAGTAGCATCAACAGTACTAGTAGTAGTAGCATCAGTAGTCGTGCTAGTATTTGTAGGAGCAGTTGTCGCAATAGCAGTAGTAGTAGCAGTAATCTGAGTATTAGTATTTGTAGTGGTAGCGACAGTTGTGGTAGTAGTAGTAGGAGTAGTAGTAGTTGTGATAGTGGTAGTTGTAGCTGTAGTAGTACTTGTTGTTGTGGTTATTATTTTTATAGTTAAAGTAATAGTAGAAGCAATAATTGCAGTAATAGCAGTACTAGTAGTAATAGGGGCAATAGCCATAGTAATAGTAGCAAGAGTATAAGTTATAGTAGTACTAGTACTAGTAGAAGTAGTAGTAGTAGTAGTGGGAGTAGTAATATTAGTGGTAGTTGCAGTAGTTGTAGTAGGAGGAGATGTAGTAGCAGAAGTCGTATCAATAGTAGTAGCAGTAATAGTAGTAGTGTTAGTAGTAGTAGTAGTAGTAGAAGGAGAAGAAGAAGAAGTAGTAGTAGTAATAGAAGTAGTAGTGGTAGTAGTAGCAGCTGTAGTAAGGGCCATCATAGCAGTACTAGTAGCTGTAAAGAATTAGTAGTAGTAGTTGTAGTAGCAGTAGCCACATTGTAGTAGCAGTACTAGTAGTGGTTGTAGCAGTAGTGGCAGCAACAGTAGTTGTAGCAGTGGCAGCAGCAACAGTAGTAGTTATAGTAGTAGTAGTGGTAGTAGAAGTATTTGTTGTATTAGTAGAAGTAGTAGTGGTTGTTGTAGTAGTTCTCGTAGTAGTAGTAATACTATCAGTCGAAGTAGTAGTAGTTGCAATAGTCGTGCAAGGAATAGTAGTGGCAGTATCAGTAGTAGTAGAATAAGTAGTAAAAGTAGTAGTAGTAGTAATAGTTGTAGCAGTAGTAGTAGTAGTCGTAGTTATTGTTGTTGTTATCATTGTTGTAGTTATTATAGTAGTAGTTGGAGCATCAATAATAGCACAAGTTATAGTAGTAGTAGAAGTAGTAGTAGTTGTAGTTGTCGAAGAAGTAGTAGTAGCGATAGTTGTTGTAGTAGTAGTAGCAGACGCAGTAGTAGTGGTAGTAGTAGTAGTAATAGTAGTTGGGGTAGTAGTAGCAGTAGCAGCAGCAGAAGTAATAATAGCATTAGCAGTAGTAGAAGTCGTAACAGTGGTCGTAGCAGTAGTAAAAGTAGTAAGAGTATTAGTAGTAGTAATTGTTGTTATTGTATTAGGAGTAGTTGTACTAGTAGTAGTGTTATTAGTAGTAGGAGTATTAGTTGTAGTAGTAGTAGTAGTAGTAGTAGTAATAATAGTAGTAGTAGTAGTAGTAGTAGTAGTAGTACTATTAGTAGTAGCAGTAGTAGTAGTAGTAGCGGTAGTAGTAGTAATAGTAGAAGTAGTAGTAGTACTTGTAGTAGTGGCAATAGTGGTTGTAGTGGTAGTGGTGGTGGTAGTAGCAATTGTGCTAGTAGTAGTAGTACTAATAGGGGTCGTAGTACTAGTAGTAGTAGGAGTATTAGTAGTAGTAGGAGTAGTAATAGTACTAATAGTAGACAAAGTGGTAGACACAATGGTAGTAGTAAGTAGCAGTAGTAGTAGTAGAAATAGTAGCAGTAGTATTTGTGGCAGTAGTAGTTGAAGTAGTAGTACTAGTTGTAGTAGTAGTAGTACTAGTACTAGCAGCAGTAGCAATATTAGTAGTAGTAACCATAGTAGTGGTAGTCGTAGTGGTAGTTGTAGTAGTAGTATTAGTATTAGTATTAGTAGTAGTAAGAGTAGTAGTTGTAGTAGTAGTTGTAGTGGTAGTAGTTATAGCAATAGTAGTTGTTGTTGCCGTAGTAGTAGTCGTAGTAGTTGTAATAGTAGTACTAGTAGTAGTGGTGGTGGTGGTGGTAGTAGTAGTAGCAGTAGTAAGAGTATTAGTAGTAGGAGTAGCAGAGGAGTAGTGGTAGTACTAGTAGTAGTTGGAGTTGTAGCAGTAGTAATGGTAGTAGTAGTAGTTTCTGAAGTGATAGTAGTAGTAGTAGTAGTAATAGTAATAGTAGTATAAGCAATAGTAGTGGTAGTAGTAGTGATAGTGGTTGTACTAGTAGTGGTACTAATAGGAGGAGTAGTAGTACTAGTACTAGTAGTGGTATTAGTAGGAGTAGTAGTAGTTGTAGTAGTAGTAGTAGTAGTAGTAGTAGTAGTAGTAGTAGCAGTAGTTGTATTAGCTGTAGTACTAGGAGAAGTAGTAGTAGTCTTAGTAAGAATAGGAGTATTAGTAGTAGTAGTAGTAGTTGTTGTAGTAGTACTAGGAGAAGCAGTAGTAGTCTTAGTAAGAATCAGTGTATTAGTAGTAGTAGTAGTAGTAGCAGTAGCAATTGTTGTGTTAACAGTTGTAGTAGGAGAAGTGGAAGTAGTCTTAGTAAGAATAGGAGTATTAGTAGTAGTATTAGCAGTTTTATTTGTTGTTCAATTTGGAGTAGATGCAATAGTAATAGTCGTAGTAGTGGGAGTAGTAGTTGTTGTAGTAGTAGTAGTAGTAGTAGTAGTAGTAGTAGTAGTAGTAGTAGTAGTAGTAGTAGTAGTAGTAGTAGTAGTAGTAATTGCAGGAGTAGCTGCAGCAGCAACAGTAGTAGCAGTAGTAATCATAGTAGAAGTAGTCGTAGGAGAAGGAGGAATAGTTTTAGTCGTAGTAGTAGTAGTAGTCGTAGTAGTAGAAGAGGGAGTAGTTGTAGCAGAAGTTGTACTAGTAGAAGTAGTAGTGCTAATAGTAGTGGTAGTACTAGCAGTAATAGTAGTTGTTGTTGTGGTGGTGATAGGAGTAGTAGTAGTAGTGATAGCAGCAGTAGCAGTAGTAGTACTAGTAGTTGTAGTTGTTGCAAAAGTAGTAGTTGTAATAGTTGTTGTCATCATAGTAGTTGTAGTAGTAGTTGTAGTAGTAGTAGTAGTTGGAGTAGGAGTAGTTGTAGTTGTTGTTGTAGTTGTAGTACGAGAAGTAGTAGCAGTAGTGGTATTAGTAGTAGTAGTAGTAGTAGGAGTAGTAGTCGCAATAGTAGTAGTAAGACTAGTAGTAGTAGTAGTAGAAATAGTAGTAGCAGCAGTAGTAGTAGTTGTTGTTGTTGTAGTAGTTGCTGTCGTAGTACAAGTAGCAGTAGAAGCAAGCATAGCAGCAGTAGTCACAGTAGTAGAAGTAGTTATAGTAGTACTAGTAGCAGCAACAACAATAGCAGCATCAGCTACCGCAGTAGTAGTAGTAGTAGTATTAGTAATAGTATTAGCAATAGTAGTACCAGAATCAGCCAGAGCTGAAATAGTCAGAGCATGATAAGCAATTGTAGCGGTAGCGGTAGTAGTAGTTGTTGTTGTTGTTGTAGGAAAAGGAGTAGAAGTTCTAGTAGTAGTAGTAGTCATAGTGGTTGGAGTAGCTGTAGTAGTAGTAGCTGTAGTTGTTGTTGTTGTCGTAGTAGTAGTAGTAATAGTGATGGTGGTGGTAGTAAAAGTAGTAGTACTAGTAGCTGCAACAGCAGTTGCTGTAGTAGGAGTGCTAGTAGCAGTAGGAGTTGTAGTAGGAGCAGTAGTTATGGTAGTAGTAGTAGCGGTATTAGCAGTAGTATTACTTGTAGTTGGAGTACTAGGAGTAGTAGTTGAAGTAGTAGTAACAGCAACATCAGTGGTTGTAGTAGAAGTAGTAGTAGTAGTAGTTGTTGTTGTTGTAGTAGTAGTAGCAATAGTAGTAGTAGTAGTAGTAGTAGTAGTAGTAGTAGTTGCAGTACGGATATTAGGAGGAGGAGCAGCAGTAGTAGTAGCAATATTAGTTGGAGTAGTAGTAGTTGTTATTTTTGTTGTTGTTGTTGTCACTGTTAGGGTAGTAGTAGTAGTAGTAATGGTAGTTGTAGTGGTAGTAGTAGTAGCATTGGTAGTAGTAGTGGCAGTAGTAATAATAGTATCAGCACTAGTAGCAGTAGTATTAGTAGCCGAAATTGGAGTAGTAGTAGCAGTAGCAGTAGTAGTAGTAGTAGTCATAGTAGTAGTAGTTGCAGTAGGAGATATATTAGTTGGAGTAGGTGTAGGCGTAGAAATAGTAGCAGTAGTAGGAGTTATAGTAGCAGAAGTTGTAGTAATAGAAGTAGTAGTAGCTGTTGTAGTTGCAGTAGTACTTGTAGCAGTAGTAGTAAAAGTAGTAATAGTAGTAGTAGTAGTAGGAGGAGGAGGAGGAGGAGGAGGAGTGTTAGGAGTAGCAGCAGCAGTAGTTGTAGTAGTATTAATAGTAGGAGAAGTAGTAGTAGTAGGAGTAGGAGTAGTAGTCGTAGTAGTAGTAGTTGGAGCATTAGAAGTAGTAGTAGTAGTCGTAGTTGTTGTTGGACCAGCGCAGAATTAGAAGTAGAAGTAGTAGTAGTAGGGTAATAGTAGTTGTGGTAGTAGCAGTATAGTAGTAGTAGTAATAGTAGTATTGACAGTAGCAGTTGTAGTGGTAGCGACAACAATAGCAGTAGTAGTTTCAGTAGTATTAGGAGTTGTAGTAGTAGTAGGAACAACAAAAGGAGTAGGAGTTGGAGTATGAGTAGTATTTGGTGTAGTAGTAGCTGGAGTAGCAGTAGTAGTAGCAATAGGAGAAGTAATAATAGTAGTAGTATTAGTGGCAGTTGTAGCAACAATAGTAGTAGGTGTATTAGTAGTTGTGGTAGTAGTAGAAGCAACGGTAGTAGTAGGAGTAGCAACACTCGTAGGAGTAGTAGTTGTTGTAGTAGTAGTAGTAGTGGTAGTAGTAATAACAGTAGTATTAGTAGTAGTTGTGGAAGTAGTAGCAGTGGTAGAACCAATAATAGTTGTAGTAGGAGTTTCAGTAGTAGTTGTAGTGGTGGGAGTGTTAGTTATAGAAGTACAAGTAGTTGTAGTTGGAGAATTAGTTGGAGTAATAGTAGTAGTAGCAGCAACATCAACAGAAATAGTAATAGTAATAGCGGTAGTTGCAGTAGCAGCAGCCGCAGCAGCAGTAGTCTAATAGTATTTGTTGTACTACTAGTAGTAGATGTTATAGTACTAGTAGCGGTAATTATAGCTGTAGTAATAGTAGTAGTAGTCACAGCAATAGCAACAACTGTAGTATTTCTGGTAGTAGTAGTAGTAGTAGTTGAATAATAATAGTAGTAGTAGTAGTAGCAGCAGTAGCCACAGTAGTAGTAGTAGGTGTTGTAGTACTAGCAACAGTCATCGTATTAGTATAGTAGTAGCACTAACAGTAGTAGCAGTAGTAGTAGAGGTGGTAGTAGTTGTAGTTTTTCCAGTAGTAGTAGTAAAAGTAATAGTAGTAGTAGTAGTAGCATTACTAGCTACTGTAGTAGCAATAATAGTAGCAGTAGTAGTAGTATTAGTGGTAGTAGGAGCAATGACAGCGGCAACAATAATAGTAGAAGTAGAAGTAGTAGCAGTAGTAGTATAAATAGTAGTAGGAGTGGTAAGAATAGTAATAGTAGTACTAGTAGTCATGGTTGGATTAGTGGTAATTTTATTAACAGTGGTAGTAGTAGTAATAGTCAAAGTAGTAGCAGCAGAAGTAACAGTAACAGAGGGAGTAGCAACAGCAGCAGAAGTAGTAGTAGTAGTTGTGGTGGTAGTAGTTGTAATAGTAGTTGTAGTTCTTTCAGCAGTAGTCGTAGAAGAAGCAGTAGTCATTGCAGTAGTAAAATTAGTAGTAGTATTGGCAGCTGTTATAGCAGTAGTGGTAATAGCAATAGTAGTAGTAGTAGTGGTAGTAACAGCAACAACAACAACAATAACAATAGCAGAAGTAGTAGTAGCAGAAGTAGGAGCAGCAGCAGTAGTAGTAGTAATTGTAGCAGTGGAAGTAACTGAAGTAGTAATAGTAGTAGTAGTAGTAGTAGTAATTGTAGTGGTAGTAATTATACTACTGACATAAGTAATAGTAGCAGTAGTAGTAGGGGTAATAGTAGGAATAGGAGTAGGAATACTAGTAGCAGTTGTAGTAGTAGCAGTAGTAGGCATAGGTGTTCTAGTAGGAGTGGTAGTAGGAGTTGTAGAAGTAGTATTTGTAGTAGTTTTAATAGTAGTAGTAGTAGCAGTGGCAATGGTTGTAGTAGGCGTAGTAGCAGTTGTGATAATAGTGGTACTAGTAGTAATAGTAGCAGCAGCAGTAGGAATAGTAGTAGTAATAGTAGTAGTTGTTGTAGTAGTAGTAGTAGTAGGAGTAGTTGTTGTTGTAGTACCAGTAGTAGTAATAGTATTCTAGTAGCAGTGGTAGTAGTAGTAGTAGTAGTAGTAATAGTAATAGCAGTAGTAGTTGTTGCAGTAGGAGTAGTAATAGTGGCAGTAGTAGTGGTAGTAGTAGTAGTAATAGTAGTAGTAGTAATAGTAGTAGCTGTTGTAGCATTGGCATAGCAGTAGTTGTAGTAATAGTAGCAGTAGTACTAGTAGTAGTAGTATTAGTCGCAGAAATCGCAGTACTATCAGTAGTAGTAGTAGTCGTAGTCGTAGTAGTAGTGGTAGAAGTACTAATAGTAGTAGTTGCAGTAGCAATACTTTGAGTGGGACTTCGTGTAGGAGTAGAAGTTGATGCAGTTGTAGCTATGATAGTAGTAGCAATAGTAGTAATAGGAGTAGTGGTTGTTGTTGTAGTAGGAGTAGCAGCAATAGTAGTAGAAGTAGTAGTAATAGTAGGAGTAGTTGGAGTAGTTGTATTAGTAGAGTAGTTGGGGAGCGAATAGTCGTAGTAGTAGAGTATTAAGAGCAGCGCGAGTGGTAGTAGCAGAGTCGGAGTAACTATGAGGAGTAGTAGTAGCAGTAGTAGTAGTCTCAGTAGTAGTGGCATAGAATTCAATACTTTGTAGTTGGAGTAGCAGCCGAAATAGTAATAATAGTAGTAGTAGTAGTAATAGAAGTAATAGTAGTAGTGGTAGTAGTCGTATAGTAGTAGCAATATGAGCAGCAGCAGTAGTTTCAGTTGTATTAAGAGTAGTAGTAGTAACACGAATAGCAGTAGAAGTAGGCGTTGGAGTAGGAGTAATAGTAGGTGTAGTAGTAGCAGGATTAGCAGTAGTAGTTGCCAGAGTAGTAGTAATAATAGTAGTAGTATTAATAGTAGTAGTAGCAGTAGTAGTAATACGTGTAGTAGTAGTAGTAGTAGTAGTAGTAGTAGTAGTAGTATTAGTAGTAGTAGTAGTAGTAGTAGTAGTAGTAGTAGTAGTAGTAGTAACCGTTATAGTAAGAGTAGCAGCACTATTTGGAGAAGTAGTTCTAGTAGTATTAGCAGTAGTGGTAGTAATAGTAGTAGTATTAGTAATAATTGTGGTGGTAGTGGGAGTGGTAGAACCAATAGTAGTTGTAGTAGGAGTATTAGCAGCAGCAAGAGTAGTAGTTGTAGTTGTAGGAGTAGTAGGAGTAGTAGTAGTAATAGTAGCAGCAGCAGTAGTATAGTAGTATTTGTAGTACTAGTTGTAGTAGATGTTGTGGTATTAGTAGTAGAAATGGTAGCAGTAGTAGTAGTAGTAGTAGTAGCAGCAGTAGCTACAGTACCAACAATAATAGTCATAGTAGTAGTGGTGGTAGTAGTGGTAGTAGTAGAAGTAGTAGTAGTAGTAGAATTAGTAATAGTCATGGTGGTAGTGGGAGTGGTAGAACCAATAGTAGTTGTAGTAGGAGTATTAGCAGCAGCAGGAGTAGTAGTTGTAGTTGTAGGAGTAGTACAAGTTGTAGCAGTAGTAATAACAGCTGCAGCAACAGCAGTATAGTAGTATTTGTAGTACTAGTTGTAGTAGATGTTGTGGTATTAGTAGTAGAAATGGTAGCAATAGTAGTAGTAGTTTGAGATGTAGTAGTAATAGTCGCAGCAATAGCTGCAATACCAACAATAATAGTCGTAGTAGTAGTGGTAGTAGTGGTAGTAGTAGTAGTTGCAGCAGTAGTAGTAATAGAAGTTATAGCAGTAGTAGTAGTTGCAGCACTAGCAGTAGTCGTAGTATTAGTAGTCGTAGTAGCCACAATAATAGTACCAATAGTAGTAGAGGTAGTAGTAGTTGTACTTTTTGCGACAGCTGTAGTAGAACTAGTAATAGTAGTAGTATTAGCAGCTGCTATAGTAGCAGTTGTACTAGTAGTAATAGTACTATTTGTTGTAGTAGCGGCAATAGCAGCGGCATCAACAATAGTAGAAGTAGTAGTAGTAATAGTAGTAGTAGTAGGAGTAGTAGTTGTTGCTGCAATAGTGGTAGTAGTAGCCGTAGTAGTAGTAATAGTAGTAGTAGTAGCAATAGTGATAGTAGTGGTGGTAGTAGTAGTAGTCGTAGTAGTAGTAGTAGTAGTAGTAGTAGTAGTAGTAGCAGAAGCAGTCGCCATATTACTTTTTATAATAGTAGTTGTAGAAGCAATAATAATAGTAGTAGCTATAGTAGTTGTAGTAGTAATAGTAGTTGTTGTAGAATTAGTAGTAGTAGTAGTAGCCACAATAGTGATTGTGGTAGCAGTAGCAGTAGTAGTGACATTGATAGTAGTAGTTGTTGTAGTAGTAGTAATAGTACAGTAGTAGTAATATTTGTAGTAATAGTTGGAGGAGGAGTAGCAGTTGCAGTAGCAGTAATACTAGCACTAATAGTTATTGTAGCAGCAGTAGTAGTCGTATTAGTACCAGTAGCAGCAGTAGTAGTGGGAGCAGTAGTAGCAGCAGTAGTAGTTCTTGCGGTAGTAGAAGCAACATTAGTAGTAGTTGTTGTATTAGTAGTAGTAGTAGCAGTACCGGTAGTAATAGTAGTAGCCACAGTAGTAGTAGTTACAGTAGTTGTAGCAGAAGTTATACTAATATGAGTAGTAGTAATAGCTGTAGTACTTGTAGTAGTAGCAGTAGTTGTGGTAGTAATAGAAGTATTAGTTGCAATAGTTGTAGTTGCAGTAGTTGTAGTTGTAATAACAATTCTAGTCATAGTTGTAGTCTGAGCGGTAGTAGTAGTAGTAGGAAAAGAATAACTAGTAGTAGTAGCAGCAGCAGTAGTAGATGTTGTTATAGTAGCAGTTATAGTAGCCATAGTAGCAGTAGTAGTAGTAGAAGTAGTAGTAATGGTAGAGGTACTTGTAGTATTAGTAGTGTTAGGAGAAGTAGTAGTAGTAGTCTTAGTCGTAGTAGTAGTTGTTGTAGTAGTGGTAGAAGTAATAATAATAGTCGTAGCAGTAGTAGCAGTAGTAGTAGTCGATGTAGTAGTAATATCAGTAGTTGTAGCAATAGTAGTAGCCCTAGAAGTACTAGTAGTAGTAGGAGAGGTAGTGGTGGTGGTACTAGTAGTAGTAGTAGGAGCAACTGCAATGGTTGTAGTCGGAGAAGTTGTAGTAGTTGTTGTAGCAACAGCAGCAGCAGTAGTACTATAGTTGTAGTAGCAGTCATTGTAGTAGTAGCAGCAGCAGTCGCAGTAATAGTAGTAGTGGCAGTAGTAGCATTAGTAGCAGTAGTAACAGTAGCTGCAGTTATAGTAGTAGTTGTAGTAGTAGTAGTAGGGGAAGTAGTAGAAGTAGTATTAACAGAAGTAGTAGTGGTAGTAAGTGGAGTAGTTGTAGCAATAGTAGTAGTGGCAGTCGAAGTAGTAGTAGCAGTAGGAGCAGTAGTGATACTAGAAGCAGCAGCAGTAGTTGTAACAGTAGTAGTGTTGTAAAAGTAGTAGTTGTAGTAGTAGTCGTAGTAATAAAGGTAAAAGTAGTAGTAGTAGTAGATGTACTAGTGGCAGTAGTCAGAGAGGCAGCGATAGCAGTAGCAATTGTTGCAGCTGTAGTAATAGGAGGAGTAGTATTTGTAGTTGCAGTTGTATTAGTAGTAGTAGATGTAGCTGTGGTAGTAGTAGTAGTTGTTATCGTTGTTGTTGTAGTAATAGCAGTAGTAGTAGCAGAAATAATAGCAGTAGTAGTGGTAGGAAAAATAGTAGTATTAGTAGTAGACGCATTAGTTGTAGTGCTAGAAATAGTAGAGGTTGGAGTGGCAGGAGTACTAGTAGTTGTAGTAGGAGGAGTTGTAGTAGTAGTAATAATAGTAGTATTAGTAGTAGTAGTAGTAGTAGTTGTTGTTATTGTACTAGTAGTAGTGGAAATAGTTGTAGTAGTTGTAGTAGTAGCCATTATAGCCGTAATAGTGGTACAAGCAATTGTAGTAGTAGTAGTTGAAGTAATAGTTGTATTAGTAGTGGGAGTAGTACTAGTCGCGGTAGTAGCAGTTCTAGTATTAGCAATATTAGTAGTAGCAATAGTAGAAGTAGTTGTAGCAGTACTAGTAGAAGCAGTAGTAGTAGCAGTAGTCACAGTAGTTATTGCAATCACAGAAATAGTGGTTATGGTTGTAGTAGTAGAAGTAGTTGTGGTAGAGCAGTAGTAGCCATAGTAGTAGCTGTGGTAGTAGTAGTATTAGTAGTAGTAGAGGCAGCAGTAGTAGTGGTAATTGTAGTAGTAGCAGTAGTAGTTGGAGTACTAGTGGCGGTAGTATTAGTTGTAGTTGTAGTAGTAGCAGGAATAGGAGTAGTAGTAGTAGCAGTAGCAGTAGTGGTCATAGCGGTAGTAGTAGTAGGAGGAGTAGTAGTAGTAGCAAAAGTAGTAGTATTAGAACTAGTAGTAGTAGCAATAGTTGCAGTAGAAGTAGTAGTAGTAATAGTAATAGTAGTAGCAGTAGTTGCAGTAGCAGTAGTCGTAGTAGTAGTAACAGTAGTAGCAATAGCAGCTGGAGTTGTAGTGGCAGTAGTAGTATACGTAGTAGCAGCAGTAGGCATAGTAGAATTAGCAGTAGTAGCAATACTAGTAGCGGTCTTTAAGTAGCAGCAATCTTAGTAATAGTAGTAGTAGTTGTAGTAGTAGTAGTAATTGTAGTAGTAGTTGTTGTTGTTGTTGTTGTTGTTGCTTATGTTGTACGAGCAGGAACAGTAGTAGTAGTAGTAGAAGTAGAGCTAGTAGCAACAGTTGTGGTACCAGCAATAGTAGCAATGGTAGTAGTAGTAGTAATAGGAGAAGTAGTAGTAGTAGCTGTAGTAGTAGTAGCAGTAGTCATAGTAGTAGTAGTAGCTGTAGTAGTCATAGTAGAAGTAGTAGAAGTAGTAGTAGTACAAGTAATAGTAGTAGCAGTTGTAGTGGAAGTAGCAGTAGTAGTAGAAGTGGTGGTAGTCGCTATTGCAGCAATAGTAGTAATAGCTGTATTAGTATTAGTAGTAGTAGTCGTAGTAGTAGTAGTAGTAGTCGTAGTAGTAGTAGTAGTAGTAGTAGTAGTAGTAGTAGTAGTAGTAGTAGATATAGTAGCAATAGCAGCAGTTGAAGTAGAGTAAAAGTAGTAGGTACTATGGTAGTTATAGTAGAAGTAGTTGTAGAAGCAGTAGTAATAGTAGCAGCAGTTATAGCAGTAGCAGTAGCAGTAAGAGAAGCAGCTATTGTTGAAGTAGCAGTAGCAGTAGTGGCAGCTATTATAGTAGTCACAGCAGCAACAACAGTAGTAGTAGTTGTTGTAGTAGCAGTAGCAATAGTAGCAGTGGTTGCAGTTGTGGTTGTAGTAGTAGTAGCGGTAGTAGCAGCAATAGCAGCAATAGTAGTAGTAGTAGTAGTAGTAGTAGTAGTAATAGTAGTAATAGCAGCAGTAGTAATTGTTATCGTAGCAGCAGTAGTAGAAGTAGCAGTTGTATCAGTATTAGAAGTAGTAGCAACTATAGTAGTAGTTGTAATAGAGGAAGTAGCAGTCATAATAACAGTGGTAGCAGTATTAGTAATTGTCATAGAGGTAGAAGTAGTACTAGTCATAGTCGTAGCTACAGGAGTAGTAGTTGTAGCATTAGTAGTAGTAGTAGCAGTAGTAGAAGTAGTAGTTCAAATAGTAGTAGTAGCAGTAGTAGTAGTAGTAGAAGTAGTTATTGCAAAAGTACTAGTAGTAGAAGTAGTTGTTACAGAAGTAGTAGTAGTAGTAGTTGCAGTAGCAGTAGTAGTAGCAGCTGTAGTAGTAACCATAGTAGTTGTTGTATAAGATATAGTAGTAGTAATAGAGCACTAATAATAGTAACAAAAGCAGTAGTGGTGCAGTAGCAGTAGTAGTGGCTGTAGTAGTTGTAGTACTGGAAGTAGTAGTAGTAGTAGAAGTAATAGCAGTGGTGGTGGTGGTGGTAGTAGTAGTAGTAGTAGTAGTAGTAGCAGCAATGATAGCAGTAGTTGTTGCGGTAGTAGTCGCAGTAGTAGCAGTAGTAGTATTAGGAGGAGTTGTAGTAGTAGCTTAATTAGTAGCGGTGGTAGTAGTAGTGGTAATAGTAGTAGTAGCAGTAGCAGTATTGTAAAGAGTAGTAGTAGATGTAGTAGCAGCTGTTGTAGTAGCTATAGCCGTAATAATAGTTGTAGGGGTACCCATAATAATAGTTGTATTAGTAGCCGTAATAATAGTCGCAATCATAGTATTAGCAATAGTAATAGTAGTATTAGCCATAATATGAGAAGTAGTCGTAGTAGCAATAGCAGTAGCTTTAGCAGTAGAAGCAGTGGTTGTAGTAGAAGTAGTAGTAGTAGCAGCAGCAGCTGGAGCAGTAGTAGAAGTAGTAGTAGTAGTAGTAGTAGTACTAGTAGTAGTAGAAGTAGAAATAGTAGTAGTTGTTGTAATAGTAGGAGAAGCACTAGTAATAAGAGAAGAAGTAGTAGTTGTTATTATTGGAGAATCAGTGGTAGTAGTAGTAGCTATAGTAGTTGTACTAGCAGTAACAGCTATAGTAATAGTAATAGCCGCAGTAGTAGTAGGACAAGTAGAAGTAGCAGTAGAAGCAATAGTAGTAGTAAAAGTAGTAGCAGTAGCAATAGCAACAATAGTAGCAATAGTAGTAGTGATAGCATTAACAACAGCTATAATAGCAGTAGTAGTAGCACTAGTAGTAGTAGTAGTAGTAGTAGTAGTAATACTGGAAGCAATGGTAGTAGTAGCAGTAGTATTCGCAGTAGTAATAGTAGCAAAAGTAGCAGTGGTAGGAGTAGTAGTTGTTGTAGTAGAAGTAGTAGCTGTGCAAGAGTAGTCATAGTAGTAGTAATAGTAGTTGCGATAGTAGCTGTTGTAGTAGTAGTAATAGTAGTAGCTGTAGCACCAGTTGAGTGGTAGTAGTAGTATTTGTAATAGTAGTAGCTGTAGCAGTATAGCAGTTGTAATACTATTTGTAGTAGCAGTAGCAGTAGCAGCTACAGCAGCAGTAGTAGCAGTAGTAGTGGCAGTCATAGTAATAGTAGCAACAATAATAGTAATTGTAGCAATAGTTGGAGTAGCAGTAGCTATAGTAACAGTAGTAGTAGTAGCAATAATAGTAATAGTACTAGTTGTTGTAGCAGTAGTAGCAGTAGTAGCAATATTAGTCGTAGTGGTAGTTATAGTAGTAGCAGTAGTTGCAACAACAATAGTTGCTGTAGTGGTAGTAATAGCAGTAGTAACAGTAGTAGGCATAGTTGTCGTAGTAGTAATCGCAGTAGTGCAAGCAATTATAGTTGTAGCAATAGTAGTATTAGTAGTAGTAGTTGTTGTTGTAGAAGTCATAGTAGTAGCAGAACTTGTAGAAGTGGTTGTTGTTGTAGTAGTAGTAGTAGTAGTAGTAGCAGGAGTAGCAGTAGTAGCAATAGCAAACGTTGTGGCAGCAGCAGCAGCATTAATATTATTAGTAGTAGTGGTAGTAGTAGTGGAAGCCATAGTAATAGTAGTAGCGGTGGAAGCAGTAGTGGCAGTAGTAGTTGTAGTAGTACTAGCATTAGTAGTAGCAGTAGTAGTAGTATTACAAGCAGTAGTAGTAGCAGTACAACAGTAGTAGTAGTATTACAAGCAGTAGTAGTAGCAGTGGAAGCAGTAGTGGTAGGAGTAGTAGTTGTAGTTGTAGTTGTAGTTGTAGTTGTAGTTGTAGCAGTAGTAGTATTAGTAGTAGTAGTAGTAGTAGTAGTAGTAGTAGTAGTAGTAGTAGTAGTAGAGTAGTAGTAGTAGTAGTAGTAGTAATAGTAGTAGTAGTAGTAGAGTAGTAGTAGTAGTAGTAGTAGTAGTAGTAGTAGTAGTAGTAGCAGCAGCAGCAGGAGATGTAGTAGCACCAGTAGCTGTAATTACAGAAGCTTTAGTAGTAGAAGAAGTAGCGAATGTAGTAGTAGAATTCGGATTACTAGTAGTATCAGTAGGTGTAGTTGTAGTAGCTATAGTAGTAGAAGCAGCATTCGTAGTAGTTGTTGTTGTTGTTGTAGTAGTAGTAGTAGCAATAATAACAGTAGTTACGGTATTAATAGTAATAGTTGTAGCAGCAGTAGTAGTTATAGAAGTAGTAGTAGTAGTAGTAGTGGTAGTAGTAATAGTAGTAGTAGTAATCGTAGAGGTAGCTGAGGTAGTAGCAGTAGTTGTAGTAGTAGTAGTGGTAGTAGCCATTGCTGTAGTAGCAGTAGTAGTAGCTGTAGCAGTAGGAGTATTAGTGATAGTAGTACTAGTAGTAGCAGTAGTGGTAGTAATAATAGGAGCAGTAGCATTAGTAGCCGTAGTAGTAGCAATGGTAGTAGCAGAAGTAGTAGTAGTAGTAGTAGTAGTTGCAATGGTAGTACTAGAAGCAACAGAAGTTGTAGTTATTGTAGTAGTAGTAGTAGTAGTAGTAGTAGTAGCAGAAGTAATAGTAGTAGTCAGTAGTTGCAGTAGGAGGAGTAGTAATAACAGAAGTAGAAGTAGCAGAACTACTAGTAGTAGTAGTAGTAGTTCCTGCAGTTTCAGTAGTAGAAGTAGCAGTAGTATAAGTAGTAGTACTACAGGTTGTACTAGTAGTCGCAGTAGTAGTAGTAGTAGTAGTTACTGTATTAGTAGTAGTAGTTGTAGTAGTAATAATATAGTAGTAACAAAGTAGTAGTAGCCGCAGCAAAGTAGTAGTAGTTATAGAAGTAGCTACAGCACTCGTAGCAGTAGAAGTAGTAGTTGTAGTTGCTATTGTTGTAGTAATAGTACTTTGTGTAGTAGTAGTAATAGAATAGTAGATGCAACAGTAGTAGTAATAGTACAAGTTGGAGTAGTAGTAGTGCCAGTCGCAAGAGCAACAATAGGAGCACAAGTAGTAGTAGAAGTAGTTGGTGTAGTTATTGCAGTAGTAGTAGTAGTAGCAATACCCGTACTAACTGCAGTAGCATTAGCAGCAGCAACAGCAGCAGCAGCAGTAGTAGCAATAACAGTATTAGTTGTAGTAGCAGTAGCAGTAGTTGAAGTAGTAGTAGTATAAGAAATAGTAGTAATAGCTATTTAGTAGTAGCAGTAGCAGAAGTTGTGGTAGTAGTAGAAGTATTAGTAGCAATAGTAGTTATAGCAGAAGTAGCACTAGTCGTAGTGGCAATAGTAATTGTAGTTTTACTCTCAATAGTAGTAGTAGCAGTAGGAAAAGTAGCAGTAGTAGCATAGCAACAGTAGTAATCATAGTAGTAGTTGTAGCAGTAGTATTAGGAGAAGTAGCAATAGTTGTACCAGAGTAGTAGTATGGGAAGTAGCATTTGCACTAGTAGTAGTAGTAGTAGTAGCAATAGTTGTAGTAGCCATAATAGTCGTAGTTCTAATAGTAGGAGTGATAGTGGTAGTAATAGTATCAATAGTAGTAGCAGTAGTTATTGTTGTTTTTATTGTTGTCATAATTGTAGTAGCAGTAGTAGGAGTAGTTGTAGTAGGGGTAGTTATAGAAGTAGAAGTAGCAGAATTGGTTGCAGCAGCAGTAGCAATAGTAGTGGTAGGAGTAGTAGTAGCAGTAGCAGTAGTGGCAATGGTGGTAGTAGTCATAGTTGTAGTAGTAGCAGAAGTAGTAGTTGTCACATTAGCTGCAGTAGTAGTAGTAGCAACAGCAGTAGTAGAAGTAGTAGTAACAGTAGCAGAAGTAGCAGCTAGCAGTAGTAGTTGTTGTAGCAATTGTAGCAACAGTATTACTAGCTATAATAGCAGTAGAGGCAGCAGTCTAGTAGCCGTACTAGTAGCAGGAGTAGAAGTAGTAGAAGTAGTTGAAATAGTAGCAGTAGTAGCAGGAGTTGTGGAAGTAGTAGTAGCAGTAGTAGCAGAAGTTAGATTAGTAGCAGTACTAGAAGTAGTAGTTGTAGCAATAGTTGTAGAAGTAGTAGTAGTAGTACTTATTGTAGTAGTAATAGTACATGGAGTAGTAGCAGTAGTAGTAGTAGTAACAATACTGTAGTAATAATAATAGTTGGAGTCATAGTAGTAGTATTAGCAGTAGTAGTGGTAGAAGCAACAGTAGCAGTAGTAGCAATCGTAGTAATTGCTGGAGTAGTAGTAGTATTTGTATTTGTTGTAGTAGTAGTAGTAGTAGTGGTGGTCGTATTATTGTTACTAGTAGGACTACTAGTAGAAGGAGCAATAGTTGCAACAGTTGTCATTTTAGAAGTAGTAGTTGTTTTTTCTTCTTTTTTGTAGTAGTAGTACCAGTACTTGTAGTAGTAGTAGTAGTGGTAGTAACAGTAATAGTAATAGTAGCAGCAGTACCCAATGAAGAACTGGTAGTGGTAGTAGCAGTAGCAGCCGTAATAGCAATAATAGTAGTAGCAGTAGTCATTGTGGCACTAGTTGTGTTGGTAGTAGCAGTAGTAGTAATAGTAGTTGTAGCAGCAGTCGGAGTAGCAGTAGTAGCAGTCGTGCAGGTGTAGTGGCAGTAGTCACAGTAGCCACAATAGTACCAGTAGTAGCGAAAGTATCAACAACAATAGTAGTAATAGTAGTAGTAATATTAATTATCGAAGTTGTAGTAGTAGTTGTAGTAGTAGAAGTAGTAGTAGTAGTATTAGGAGTAGTAGTAGTAGTCGTAATAGTAGCAGTTATTATTGCTGTTGTAGAAGTAGCATAATTAGTAGCAGTAGCAGTAGAATCTGTAATTAAAGTAATAGTAGTTGTTGTATTAGAAGTAGCGGTAGTAGCAATAGTAGTTGTTGTTGTAGTAATAGTAGTAGTTGTTGTTGTAAGAGTAGTAGTAGAAGTCATCCTAGTAAGAGTAGTAGGAGTAGCAGATGCAACATTAGTAGTATCAGAAGTAGTAGAAGTAGGAGTCGTAATAATCGTTGTAGTAGTAATATTTGTTGCAGTAGTAGCAGTAGTAGTAGTAGGAGTAGTGGCAGTAATAGTAGAAGCTATAGTAGTGTTAGTGGTAGCTGTTGTAGCCGCAATAGTAGTAGCTATAGTAGTGCTAGCAGTAGTTGTTGTAGTAGGAGCTATAGGAGGAGTAGCAGTATCAACAGTACCAATAGTAGTAGTAGTAGCAATAGTAGCAGTAGCAGCAGTAGCAATGTAGTAAATATAGTAGTACGAGCAGCAGCAGTAGTACTAGTTGTAGTATCAACAATAGTAGTAATAGTAGCAGTAGTAGCAACAGCAACAACAGTAGTAGTGGTAGTATTAGTAGTTATTGTAGTAGTAATAGTAGTAGTTGTCGTATTAGGAACAGCAGTAGTAGTAGTAGTAGTATTTGGAGTAGCAGTTGTAGCAGAAGAAGTAGTAGTGGTACTAGTAGTAGAAGTAGTAGTAGTAGAAGTAGTAGTAGTAGAAGTAGTAGTAGTAGTAGTATCAGTACTAGTAGTAGCAGAAGTAGTAGTAGTAGTAGCAGAAACAGCAGTAGTAGCAGTAATAGTAATAGTATTAATTGTAGTAGTGGTAGTAGTAGTAGTAATAATAATAATAGCAGTGGCAGTTGTATTAGTGGTAGCAGTAGTAATAGTAGCAGTAGTGGTAGTAGTAGTATTACTAGTAGTAGTTGTAGTACAAGCAGTAATTGGAGTAGTAGTAGAAATAGCTCCGGTAGCTATAGTTGTTGCAATAGAAGTAGCAGTAGTAGGGGAATTTCCCACTGTACGAAGTCAACTTACAGTAGTACTAGTAGTAGCTATAGCAGTTACAGTAGTAGTAGTAGTAGTCATAGCTGAAGTAGTAGTAGTAGAAGTATTAGTTGTAATAGTAGCAGTAGCAATAGTGGTTGTAGTAGTAGCAATAGTAGTAGTTGTTGTAATTGGGCTAGTAGAAGCAATATTAGTCGCAGTAGCAGTAGTGCTAGGAGTAGTCGGAGTAGCAATAATAGTTATTGTAGCAATAGCAACAGTCGTAGTAGAAGTAGTAGTAGTGGTAGTAGTAGCAGCAGTAGTAGTAGCAACAAGAGTAGTTGTTGTTGTAGTAGTAGTAGTCGTAGTATTAGTAATAGTAATAGTAGTAGTTTTCTGAGTAGTAGTAGTACTAGTAGCAGTAGTTGTAGTAGTAGTGTGGTATAGTAGTGGTAGTAGTAGTAGTAGAGGGAGTAGCAGTAGCAATAGTGGTAGTAGTAGTTATTGTTGTAGTAGTACTAGAAGTAGTAGTTGTAGTAATCATAGTAGTAGTAGTAGTTGTTGTTGTCATAGTATCGGAAGTAGTAGTAGTAGCAGTCGTAGTTGTACTTGTAGAACTAGTAGTAGTAGTAGTAGTAGTAGTAGTAGTAATAGTATTAGCAGTAATACTAGTAGTAGCAGCAATAGTATTAGTTGAAGTAGCAGTAGTTGTAGTAGCAAAAGTTAGAGGAGTAGAACTAGTAGCATTAGTAGTAGCATAAGCTGAAGTGGTACTAGAAACAGTAGTAGTAGCAGTAGAAGTACAAGTAGTGATAGTAGCAGCAGCTATAGTTGCAGTCGTAGTAGCAAGAGTAGTAACGGTAGCACTAGTAGTAGTCATAGTATCTATAGTAGTTGCAGCAGTAGCAGTATCAGTTGAAGCTGTTGTCACAGTAGCAGTACTCAGAGTAGTAGTAGTACTAGCAGGATTAGTAGCAAGTGCAGTAGTAGGAGTAGAAGCAGTAGTAGTTGTAGTAGTAGTTGTTGTTATTTTTATAGCAGTAGTACTAGTAGTAGTGGTTGTAATACTAGCAGTAGTGGCAATAGTAGTAGCAGAAGTAGTAGTAGTGGTACTAGTAGTAGTAGTTGTGGAAGTAGTTGCAGAAGTTGTAGCAATACTATTAGTTGTTGTAGCAGTATTCCTAGCAGCAGTAGCAACAGTAGGAGCAGCAATAGTAGTACGAGTGGTAGTAGTTTTAGTAGAAGTAGTTGCAGTAGTAGTAGGAGAAGCAGTAGCAGTAGCAGTAGTAGTAGTAGTAGTCGCAATAGTAGCAATAGTAGTAGTAGTAGTAGAAGTAGGAGTAGGAATAGTAGCAGTAACCATAGCACCATTAATAGTTTTAACAACAGGAGGAGGAGTAGCAGTAGTAGCAGTAGTAGCAGTAGTAATAGTCAAAATAGCGAAAGCAACAACAACAGTAGCTATAGTAGCACCAGTAGTAGCAGCAATAGTTGTAGTAGCAATAGCAGCAGTAGTAGTGGTAGTAGTACTCCTAGTAGAAGTCGTAGTAGTCGTAGAAGTAGAAGTAGGAGTAGTGGCAATCGTAGAAGCTGTAGTTGTTGTTGTTGTAATAGTAGTAGTGGTAGTAGTGGGAGCAGTAGTTGGAATAGATATCGGAGAAGGAATCGTAGTAGTAGTAGGAGTTGTAGTTGTAGTTGTAGTAGTAGTTCTTGTAGTAGTAGTAGTAATAGTAGCTATCAGAGTAGTAGTTGTAGTAGTAGTGGTAGTAGTAGTCATAGTTGGTGCAGTAGTCGTAGTAGTAGTAGCAGTTGTAGGAATATTAATTGTAGCAGTAGTACTAGTAATAGTAGTAGTAGTAGAAGTATTCCTCATAGTTGTAGTATAGTAGCAGCAGTAGAAGTATAATAGTAGTAGTAGTAGTAATAGTAGTAGCAGTAGTAATAGCCATAAAATTGCAAATGTAGAAGTAGTAGTTGGAGTAGCAGCGGTAGTAGTACTAGTAGTAGTAGTACTAGTAGCAGAAGTAGTGGTAGTAGCAGTAGAAGTTGTAGTAGCTATAGTAGTTGTAGTAGTAAGTAGTAGTAGTCATAGGAGTAGCAGTAGCAACAGTAGCAGTAATAGAAGTCATATTAGTAGTAGTAGCAGTAGTTGTAGTAGTAGTAATAGTAGTAATAGTAGTAGTAGTAGTAACAGTAGTAGTAATAGTAGTAGTAATAGTAGCAGTAGTAGTAGCAGTAGCAGTAGTATTTGTAGAAGTAGTAGCAGTTCTAGTTGTAGTGGAAGTAGTAGTAAGAATTCTAGTAGTAGTAGTAGTAGCAGTTGCAGTAGAGGTAGTAATAGTAGTAGTATTGGTTATACTAGTAGTAGTAGTAGCAATAGTAGTAGTAGTTGTTATAGTAGTATTAGTTAGCAGTTATTGTTGTTGTTGTTATTGTCGTAGTAGCAGTAGTGGTAGTCATAATAGCAGAAGTAGTAGTAGGAATAGGAGTATTAGTAGAAGTAGTAACCAGAGTAGTTGTAGTATGAATAGGAGTAGTAGTAGTAATCACAGTAGCAGTAGCAGCAGCAGCAGCAGTAGCAGCAGCTGTAGTAGTAGCATTAGTAGTAGAAATAGCAGTACCAGTTGTAGTAGTAGTAGCAGTAGCAAAAGCATTAGAAGCAGCAGCTGTGGCAGTAGTAGTAAAAGTAGCTTTAGTAGTAGCAGTAGTAGCAACAGATGTTGTAGTAGTAGAAGCAATAGAAGTTGCAGTAGAAGTAGGGGTACTAATAGTAGTGGCAATAATAAAAGTAGTAGTTGTATAAGTAGTAGTAGTAGTAGTAGCAGCAGCATCAGCAGCTAGAGTAGTAGTAGTAGTAGTAGCTGAAGTGGTAGTCGCAGTAGTAGTAGTATTACTAGCACTAATAGTACCAACAGTAGTAGTAGTAGTATTAGTAGTAGTAGTAGTAGTAGTAAATGTAGTAGTAGTAGTAGTAAATGTAGTAGTAGTAGTGGTAGTAGAAGCAGCAATAGTAGGAGAAGTTTCAGTACTAGTACTAGTGCTAGTGCTAGTAGTAGCAGTAGTAGTAGTAGTAGTAATCGTAGTTGTACTTGTTGTAGAAGTAGTAGTAGTAGTAGTAGTCATGGTAGTGGTAGCAGCAGTAGTAGCATAAGTACTAGTAGGTGTAGTGGTAGTACTAGGTGTAGTAGTAGTAGCAGTAGCAGGAGTTTTAGTAGTAGTTGTAGTAGTACTAGTTGTTGTTGTAGCAGTTGCAGTAGCCGCAATAGTTGTACTAGTAGTAGTGGTAGTAGTTTTAGTTGTAGTAGTAGTAGCAGTAGTAGTAGTAGTTGTAGTGTTAGCAGTAGTAGCAATAGTAGAAGTAGTAATAGTAGTAGCAGGGGTACTAGCAGTTGCAGTTATACTAGAAAAGGTAGTTGTAGTTGTTGTAGTAGTGGTAGTAGCAGTAGGAGTAGGAGTAGTAGTTGTTGTAGTAGGAGTAGGAGTTGGTTTAGTAGTAGTAGTAGTTGTTGGAGTTGGAGTAGGAGTAGTAGCTGCAATAGTAGTAGTAGTGGTTGTAGTGGTAGAAGTAGTGGTTGTAGTGGTAGAAGTAGTAGTAGTAGCATTAGACGTGATTATATGAGTGGGAGTAGTAATTGTAGTAGTAGTAGCAGTAGCAGGAGGAGGAGGTTTAGCAGTAGAAGTAGTAGTAGTAGCATTAGAAGTGATAGTATGAGTGGTAACAGTAATTGCAGTAGTAGTAGTAGTAGTAGTAATAGGAGGAGTAGTAGTAGCACCTATAGAAGTAGGAGTAGTATTAGCAGCAGTATTATCGTAGTAGGAGTTGGAGTAAAAGTAGTAGGAGAAGTAGTAGAAGTAGTAGTAGTTGTTGAACTAGTAGTAGAAGTAGAAGGAGTAGGAGTAGTAGTAGTAGCAGGAGTAGTACTAGGAGCAGGAGTAGTGGTATAAGTAGTTGTGGAAGTAGTGGCAGAAACTACAGCGGCAGCAGTAGCAGCAATAGTAGTACTGGTAGTAATTGTAGCAGTAGTAGTAGAAGTAGCAGTTGTTGTAGTAGTAGTAGTTGTAGTAGCAATAGTAGCAGTAGTAGTAGTAGTAGTAGTAGTTGCAGTAGTGGTAGTAGTAGTAGTAGTAGTAGGAGTAGTAGTAGCAGTAGAAGTTGGAGTAGTAATAGTAACATTAGTAATAGTAGTTGAGTAGTAGTTGTAGGAATAGTAGTGGTAGTCGCAGTTGTAGTAGTAGTAGTAATGGTAGTAGTAGTAGTACTAGTACTAGTAATAATAGTCATAGTTGTGTGGTAGTAGTAGTACCTATAGGAGTAGTAATAGGAGTAGCAATAGTTGTATTGGTAGTAGTTGTAGGAGTAGTGATAATAGTAGTAGTATTAGTAGTAATAGTAGTCGTAGTAGTAGTAGTAGGAGTTGTGGTAGGAGTACTAATAGGAGTAGGAGTAGTTGTATAAGTAGTAATAGCGATTGTAGTAGTAATTATAGCAGTAGTAGCGGCAGTTGTAATAGTAGTGGTATTAGTTGTAGGGGCAGTAGCAGCAACAGCAGTAGTAGTCATAGTATTAGTTGTAGTAGGAGATGTAGTAGGATTGCTAGTACAAGTTGTAGTTGTAGCAAAAGTAATAGAAATACCAGTAGTAGTAGTAGCAGTAGCAGCAGTACCAGCAGTAGTCATTGTAGCAAATATAGTTGTACTAGGAGTAGTAGAAGAAGTAGCAATAGAAGTTGTAGAAGTAGTAGCAGTAATAGTAGTAGTCGTTGTTGTTGTAGTAGGAGTAGTAGTAGTGGTAATAGTAGTAATAATAGAAGTATTAGTAATAACAGTACTTGCAGCAGTAGTAGTAATAACAGTACTTGCAGCAGCAGCAGTAGTAGTAGTGGCGGTAGTAGTAGTAGCAGTAGTGGTAGTACTAGCAGTAGTAGTAGTCATACAAGTTGTAGCAGCAGCAGCAGCAGTAGTAGTAATAGTAGTAGCAGTAGCAGTAGTAGGATTAGTAGTAGCAACAGCAGCAATAGTTGTTGTAAGAGCAGCAGTTGTCGTAGTAGTAGTGGTAGTCGCAGCAAGTATGGTTGTAGTAGCACTTGTAGTAGCGGCGACAATAGCCGAAGTAATAGTATTGCAGTAGTAGTAGTAGGAGTAGTTGTAGCAATAGTAGCAAAAGTAGTAGTAGTACGAGTTGTAGGAGAATAATCCATAGTAGCAGTAGTAATAATAGTAGTAGTAGTTGCAGTAGTAATAATAAAAGTAGTAGTAGTAGTAGCAGTTGTAGCAATTGTAGTAGTGGTAGCATTTGCAATACTAGTAGAAGTAGCAGTAGCAGTAATTGTAGTCATTGTACCAGTAGCAATCGCAGTAGTAATAGTAGAAGCAGCAGTAGTAGTAGTACCAGAAGTAGTAGTAGCAGCAGCTGTAGTAATATTAGTATAGTAGCAGTTGGACTAGTAGTAGTAGAAGTAGTGGCAGCGGCAGCAACAGTAGTAGTAGTAGTAGTAGTAGTAGTAGTAGTAGTAGTAGTAGTAGTAGTAGTAGTAGTAGTAGTAGTACTAGCAGTAGTAGTAGTAATGCAGTTGTTGCAGCAGTAGCAGCATCAGCAGTATGAGTAGAAGTAGTAGTAGTTAAAGTATTAGTACTAGTAATACTATTAGTAGTAATAGTATTAGTCGAAGTAGTAGTAGCATTAGTAGTAGTTGGAGCGATAACAGTCGTAGCAGTAGTAGTAGTAGTAGCAATAGTAGCTGTGCTAGCGGTATTAGTAGTCGAAGTAGTTGTAACAGTAGTAACAGCAGTAGCAGTAGTAGAGATAGTAGTAGTGGTGGTGGTTGTAGTAGTAGTTGAAGTAGCAATAGTGGTAATAGCTGTAACAGTAGTAGCAGCAGTAGCTGTAGTCATAGTAGTAAGAGAAGGAGTAGCAGTTGTTATTGTGGGAGAAGCAGTAATAGTTGTAGCTACTACTACTATTTCTACTACTACTACTACTACTTCTACTACTACGACTACAACTACTACTACTTCCACTACTACTCCAACTACTACACCTTCTGCTACTATTACTCTAACTACAACTCCAACTACTCCTACTACCACTACTGCTATTACAACTGCTACTACTGCTACTACTACTATGACTACTAGTATTAATATTACTACCACTACTACTCTTACTACTCCTACCACAACTAGTACTACTATAACAACTACTGCTGCTGCTACTAGTCCTCCTACAATTGCTATTGCCGCCACCACTACTGCTACTACTCCTACTTCAACTACTATTACTACAACTATAACAACTAATATGATAACTACTCTAACCACCGCTACTACTACTACTACTACTCCAACTCCAACTGCCACTCCTACTCGTACTACTACTACGAGTACCACTACTCCTAATAAGACTAATACTACGCCTAGTACTGCTACTATTACTACTGCTACTACTACTACTATTACTACTAATGCTACTACTGTTACTACAACCCCGACTACTACAACTTCTACTACTACTACTCTAACTCTTACTTCTCCTACTACTACAACTACTCCCCCTGCTACTATTGCTACTACTACTCCAACTCCTACTTCTACTACTGCAAATACTGCAACAACTACTACTTCTATGACTACTCTTACTCCAACTCCTACTACTACTACTACAACTAACAATAGTATTACTACTACTACTAATACTGCAACTATCACTACTACTACTATTATCACCACGATTATTACCACTACTCCTCCTATTTCTACAAGTGCTACGACAACTTCCATTGCTTCTACCACTACTACTACTACTCCTCCAGCTATTGCTTCTACTAGTACTACTAACACTACGCCAACTACTGCTACTCTTACCTCTTCTGCTACTACTACTGATACTACTACTGCTGCTGCTACTACTACTATTTCTATCGCTGCTACCACTACTGCCGTTGCTACTACTACTACTACTACTACTACTACTACTACTACTACTACTACTACTACAACTACTACTACTACTACTACGACTACGACTACTGCTACAACAACTACTACAACTACTACTAGTACTTCTGCTACTCCTATTACTTCTGCTGCTACAACTACTACTACTACTATTACTACTACTATTACTACTACTACTACTACTATGACTACTATTTCTATGATCACTACCACTACTACTACTTCTACTATAACTACTGTTACTTATACTACTACTACAACTACGACTACTACTGTCATTGCAACATCTACTACTACTGCTGCTACTACAACTACTGCTACTTCAGCTAGTACTACTACCCCTACTACTACTACTGTTACTACTACTACTACCTATACTACTACTTCCCGTACTCCTAACACTACAGCACTAGCTACTACTACTGCTACTCGCTACTTCTACAACTACTACAACCAGAGCTGCTACTACGGATACTCCTACTACTAATGCTACTACTACTTCATCTACTACTACTATGGCTACTTTTGTTGCTATTAGTACTACAGCCACTACTACTGTAACTACTACTACCACTGCTACTACTTCTACAGCTTCTAAGGCTGTTTCTACTACTACTACAACTACTACCACTAGTTTTGCAACTATTGCAACTACTACAAGAACAACAATAACAACTACTACTACTACTCTTACTACTATAACAACAACAACTACTATTGCTACTTTTGCTGCTACAACAACTGCAACTGCGAGTTCTTCTGCTACTACTACTATCCCTCTAAAACTACTACTGCTATAGCTTCAAGTACAATATCTCCTTTCACAACTTCTGCTACTACTACTGCTACTGCTACTACCACTACTACTACTACTACTACGAATACTACATCTACTACCACTTCTACTACTACTGCTACTACTTATACTACTACCACTACTTTTACTATTCTTGCAACTACTACTACAACAACAACTACTACTACTATTACTAGTACTACTACTAGTACTACTACTACTACTACTACTACTACTACTACTACTACAACTACTGCAATAGCAACAATAACAACTACTACAATAATTTTTATTACTGCTACTACTATTTATGCTCCTACAACTACTACAACTGTGGCTTTTACTGCTACTACCATTACAACAAGTAGTACTTCTATTGCTAATACTACTTCTACAAATACTATTGCTACTGCATCAAATACAACTTCTCCTTTCACTGTTTCTGCTGCTACTATTGCTGCTGCTACTGCTACTACCACCACTACCACTACTAATACCAAGACTACTACGAATACTACAACTGCTACAACTACTACTACTGATACTACAACTACTATTGCAACTCCTAATACGGCTACTCCTACTACTGCTACAACTACAATAACTACTACCACTACTACTACCACTACTACTACAACTACTACCACTGCTACTACTACTTCTCCTACTTCAACTATGACTACAAATACTACTGCCACTATTGCTGCTGCTGCTACTATAACTATAACTACTACAACTACAACTGATAAAGCTAATACTACAACTACAACTACCACTACTGCTGCTACTACTACTACTTATCCTACTACTACTACTTCTGGTACTACTAATGCTACCACTAATACTACTATTATTGCTACAACTGTTGCTGCTACAAAGACTAATGGTACTTCTAATAGTAATGCTACTACTAATACTACTACTACAACTACGCTAGTACTACTGCTCCCGCTACTACTACTAATACTACTACTGCTACGACTATTACGCCGAATGCTACTACGACTACTACAACAACTACTAGTGTTGCTGCTACAATTGCAGCTAGTACTCAACTGCTGTTGTAACTTCTACTACTACTATTACAACAACAACAACAACTACTACTACTATTACTACTACTACGACTAGTACTACTACTCTTGCTACAACTACTGCTACTACTACTATAACTACAACTATCGCTACTACTATTTCTCCTACTCCTACTACTACTACTACTACAATTGGCACTGCTACTAGTGCCACTAGTACTACATTTGCTATGATTACTATAACAACTATTGCTACGACTACTACGGCTGCTAGTTCTACTACAATAACAACAACTACTACTATAATTAAAACTAATACTACTACTACTACTACTACTACTACTACTACTACTACTACTACTACTACAACATTTTCTCCTACTCTTACTAATACTACTACTACTTCTAAATTTGCTACTACTACAACCACTACAACAACAACTACTACTCCAGCTGCTACTACTTCTACTACTAATACTATTGCTGCTGCTGGAACAACAACTGCCAATACTACTATATCTACTACTACTACTATTGCTAATGCTACTATTACTACTATTGCAACTGCTGCTATTGCTAGTACTACAACTCCTACGACTACTGCAACTGCTACTATTGCTCTACTACTATTCCAACTACTACTACTACTACTAATACAAGTGCTTCTTCTATGACTACTGTTACTACAATTGCTCTACTACTACTACTACTAGTACTACAGCTACTACAACTACTATTATTTTTACTAATGATACTCCTACTACTAATGTGGCTACTACTACCTCAACTTCTACAATTGCAACTGCTACTCCTACTACTACTGTTGCTACTGCTACAATAACTACTACTACTCCTACTACTACTCCAACTACTACTACTACTAGTACTACTGGCACTACTGCTATTATTACTGCTAATACAATGGGTACTACTACTACTACTACTACTACTGTGACTAATGTTGCTACTACTATTGCTACTACTTTTACTACAACCACCACCACTACTACTACAGCTACTGCTTCTACTACTACTACTACTACTACTACTACTACTGCTACTGCTGCTGCTGCTGCTGCTACTACTACTACTACTACTATTGTAACTACTACTACTACTGTTGCACTACTACTACTACTACAACAACCACCGCAACAACAACAACTACTACTACTAATGCTACTACTACTCCTACTTCTGCTACTAATACTACTACTTCAAGTAATACCACTACAACTAATACTACTTCTACTAATACTCTACTACCATTAGAACTTTTAGTGCTACCACCACTTCTACTACGACTATTGCTACCACTACTGCTACTACTACATCTACCACTACTATTTCTACTACTACTACTAGTACTAGTACTACTACTGCTGCGACAATTATTGCTACTTCTACTACTACTGCTACTAATTCAACTACTACAACTACCGCTACTACTGCTACTACTACTGCTCCTACTGCTACTGCTGCTGCTAGTGCTACTACTACTACTACTTCTACAACTACTACAACAACAACTACAACTGCTATTGATGCAACTACAACTACTACAAGTACTGCTACTACTGCTATTGCTACTACTACTATACTACTACTACTACTACTACTACTACTGCTACAACAATAACAACAACAACAACTACTACTACTATAGCTACTACAAGTGCTACTACTACTATTGCTAATACTGTCGCTACTGCTATTATTGCAAATACTACAATTACTACTACTGTGGCTCCTTGTATTACAACTACTACTACTACTGCGGCTTCTACTAGTACTAGTAGTACTAGAGCAGCTTCTGCTACTACTACCACTACCGCTACGGCATCTGCAACTACTACTACTACTACTACTACTACTACTACTACTACTACTAGTACTACTATGGCTGTTGTTACAACTACTGCAATAACAACTCCTACTACTTCTGCAGCTAGTACTACTAGTACAGCTTCTACCACTACTACTATTGCTGCTGCTACTACTGTTAGTACTGTTGCTACTACTGCTACTACTACTGCAACTACTACTGCTTTCACTACTACTACTGTTGCTCCTACGGCTACTATTGTTGCTACTTCTACTGCTACTGCTACTACTACAACTACTAATACTATGGCTACCACAGTTGCGATTGCAACTTTTGCTACTACTTCTACTACTACTACTACTACACCTACCACTACTACGACAACAACTACAACAATTACTACTACTACTACTACTACAGCTACTACTACCAGTGCTACTGCTAATACAGCGGCTACCACAGTTTCAATTGTTACTTTTGCTACTACTTTTACTACTGCTACTTCTTCTACTACTACTGCGGCTGCTACGAAGGCTGCAATTACAACAACAACTACTATTGCTACTAGTTTTGCTACTACATCTATTAGTACTTTTGCTAATACGACTACTACTTCTTCTAGTACTACTTCTACTACTATTGCAACTACTACCACTACTTCTTCTACTACTACTATTATTAATACTACTTCAACTACTACTATAGTAACAATAACTACTACTACTCCTACTACTACACTACTACTACTACGACTACTACGACTACTATTTCTTCTACCATTGCTACTACTACTAGTACTACTGCTGTTGTTAGTACAACTACTACAACTACTGCTATTTTTGCTACTACAACAACTACTACTACGACTTCAACTTCTGTTACTACTACTACTACTTCTACTACTTTCACTGCTACTACTTCAACTAATACTACTACTGCTGCTACCGTTGATTCAACAACAACTGTTGGTTCCATTACTCGCACTGCTTTTGCTGCCATAGGTATTGCTACTACTACTTCTACTACATCTACGTCTACTCCAGCAACTACAACTACTGCTACATCTATCAGTATGGTATCTACTGCTACTGTAGCTTATACAACTTCAACTACTGCTTTTGCTATTATGACTACTGCTGCTATTACTACTACTACTTCTGCTACAACTTCAACTACACCTACTTTTACTACTGCTACTACAACAATTATTGCTATTACTACTACTATGCTACTGCTACTACTACTACTGATGCTACCACTACTACTGCTACTATTGCTACTGCTGCTACTACTACTGCTATTATTACAACTACTGCGACTACTGCTGCTACTACTGTTGCTACTACTACTACTACTGCTACTCCTACTAATACTACTGCTGCCACTAATACTACTCCTACAACTCGTATTACTACTACTAATGCTACTGCTACTTCTACTACTATTACTTCTACTACAACAGTTAGTACTACTACGACTACTGCTGCTAGGACTACTACTTCTGCTACTACTATTTTTACTACTACTACTACTACTACTACTACTACCACCACTATAATTGCTACTGCTGCTACAACAACTACAACTACAATTACTAATTCTACAACAACTACTACTACTACAACCACTTCTACTACTACTCTTGCTACTTGTACTATAACTGCTACTACTACAACTATAACAACTACTACTACTTCTAAGACTACTGCTACTGCAACTACTACGATAACTACTACTACTACTACTACAACAACAACTACTACTACTACTACTACTAATACTACTACCGCTATTACTCCTACTATTACTACTACTGCTGCTAGTACTGCTACTACTAATACTACAACTATTACTTCCACTACTACTTCTTCTCCTACTACAACTACTACTAATACTACTGCTGCTACTGTTGCTAATACTACCACTACTGTTGTTGCTACTGCTACTGCTGCTTCTACTACCACTATTACTGCTACTACTATTACTACTACAACAACAACTGCGACTGCTACTAATGCTGCCACCACATATGTTGGTACTACTACTACTTCTCCTACTACTTCTACTACTATTACCGCTATTGCTTCTACTACTACTTGTACCACTACTACTACCGCTACAGCTAATACTACTGCTACTTCTCCTACTTCCTCTACTGTTGCTACTGCGATAGCTACTACTACTGCTTCTACTACTTCTAATACTACTGTTGTTACAACTACTGCTACTACTACCCCGACTACTAAAACTACTACTACTACTTCTACTCCTACTACTTCGGCTACTGTTGGTTCTACTACTACTACGATTGTTGCAGCTACAACTTCTACTAAGACCGATCCAACTACCAATACTACCACTACTAGAACTCCCACTGCTACTACTACTATGACAATAATTGCTACTGCTCCAACAACGATGATGATTACTACTGCAACTACTGCAGCTCCTGCTACTACTACTACTACTATATAAACTGGTATTACTGATACTCCAACTACTACAACTACTACTGCTACTTCTACTACTGCAACTACTGTTGTTACTCCTACTACTACAACTACTGCTTCGACTGCTGCTACTACTCCAACTACTACTACAACTTCTGCTGCTACTTTCGTTACTACTTCTACTGCTACTACTGCTACTACTATTATTGCAACTTCTACTAGTACTACTCCTACTACAACCATTGCAACCTGTACTATAACTAATACTTCAACTACAACTACCACTACTACTACTTCTACTTAAACTACTACTACTTCTTCTACTACTACATCCCCAACAACTACTACGTCTGCCACTATTACTACTACGGATACGACTACTGCGACTATAATTACTTTGATTACTTATACTATTGTGCCTACTACTACAACTACTAATTTTGCTACTAATGCTACTTCTACTACTGCTTCAACTACTACTACTACTTCTACTACTTCTTCTTCGACTACTACCACTTCTACTACTACTGCACCTACTACTAATGTTACAACAACTACAACTACTATGGTGACTAATACTACTGCTACTACTACTACCACTACTACTACTACAACTACTACTACTATTGCTGCTGCTACTGCTATTACTACTACAATAGTTACTCTATTACTACTACTACAATTTCTACTACTACTACTATCGCCACTACTACTATTACGACTACAGCTACACTAATACCGCTATTATTGTTGCCACTAGTACTACTACTACTAGTACAATTGCTGCCACTACTATTACAACTACTACTATTACTACAACTAAGACTACTACTGCTACTACAACTAGAAACAACAACAACAACTACTACTACTATCAGTACTATTATTTCTTCTGCTGCAACAACAATAACAACTACTATTACTACTTCTCTTGCTACCACTACTGTAACTGATACTGCTACTGCTACAACTACTGCTATTGCTACTACTACTACTACTACTAATAATACTACTTCTACTATGTCTACTACTACTGCTATTACCACTTCCGCTACTACTACTGCTACTGCTTCTACTATAATAACAACAAGTAGTACTTCAACTACTTTTGTTACTATTACTACTACAACTACTACTACTACCACTCGTGCTGCTCTTGCTGCTACTGCTGCTACTACTATTACTACTACTACTACTACTGTTACAACTACTACTACCTCTAATGTTGCTACTGTTACTGCTTCTACTACAACTACCACTAGTACTACTACTACTACTACTTCTGCTTCCTCTACTACTGCTGTTCCTATTGCTATTGCTGCTACTACTACTACTGCTACTACTACTACTACTACTACTACTACTACTACTACTACTACTACTACTACTACTACTACTACTACTAAATGTGCTACTAATGTTATCGCTCCTACTGCAACTACTCTTGCTACAAAAACTACTACTACTTCTGCTGATGTACTAATGCTGCTTCATCTGCTGTTGGTGCAACTACCACTACTAGAACTGTACCGGCTACCACTTCTGTTACTACTGCTACTTCTATTACTTCTGCTACTCCGACTGCTGCTGCTGCTCCTACTACTACCACTACTGCTACAACTAGTACTTTTGCTACTATTACTAATTTTGCTACTACTTCAGCTGCAGCTGCTATGACTACTAATACTATTACAACAACTACTCTGCTGCTATTGCTGCTGCTGCTTTAGTGTTGTTGCTACTGTGGCTACTATTACTACAACTGCTACTCCTTCTTCCTTATACTACCATTATTGTTACTACTATTAATACAACTAATAATACTACTGCTAGGGCCACTATTACTAGTACTGCTACAACTGCAACAGCTGGTACTATTGGTACTACTACTATTGCCCATGCTATCACTACTATAGTTACTACTACTGCTACTACTTTTGCTACTACAAGTTCTGCTACTACTAATACTACTACTACTACGACTACAACTACAAATGTCACTACTACTACTTCTATTACTACTACCACTACGACTACAACTACAAATGCCACTACTACTACTTCTATTACTACTGCGGCTACTACTACTACTACCACTACTACCCTACTACGACGACGACCACCACCACACCACGACGACTACTACTACTTAAACTAGTACGGATGTTGCTGCTGCTACTACTACTACTACTTGCAACAACATTACTACTACGACAACTACTACCACTACCACTACTGCTATTAATACTATTGGGGGAGCTAGTGCGCCAAACACCTCCCGTACAAATTCTCCTACTATTACTATTGTGGAGGTATTACAGCTACGACAAACTGCTTCGATGACTAGACGAGGGCTACTATGCGTGCAAATACTACTATAGCTATGACTACAACCTACCGTACTGCTACGACGGCGTACTAGTTATATGCTGGTACAAATACTATACTAAACAACTATTGCTGCTACTACTATTGCTACTACTAGTGCTACTGCTCCTGCTACTACTACTACTGTTGCTACTACAACAACTACTTTTGTGACTACTACTGTTACGAAAACTACTATGACTACTGCTACTGCTCCTACTACTACTACTGCTACTACTACCACAATTACTTCTACTACTACTTTGACTACTCCTCCTCCTACTACTACTACTGCTATTGCTATTATTGCTACTACTGCCATAAATGCTACTACTACTACTACTCATGCTACCACTACAACTGCTACAACTGCTACTACTGCTACTACTACTAGTACCCCTACTACTGCTACTACTGCTACTGCTACTACTCCTACTACTGCTACTCCTACAAATACTATTGCTGCCACCACTACTAGTATTACTGCTACTACTACTTCTACTACTATTACTTCTAGTACAACTACTACTACAACGACTACTACTGCTATGACTAGTACTTCTGCTTCTGCTATTACTACTACTGTTTCTACTGCTGCTCTGGCTACTATAGCTACTACAACTTCTCCTGCTACTACTACTTCTACTACCCATACCAGTACTGCCACTACTTTCGCATCTACTACGACTACTACTACAATTACTACTACTCCTGTTGCTGTTGCGACTGCTGCTGCTGTTGCCCCTGTGGCTACTTCTACTACTACAACTTCTTCTCCTACTTCTACGACAACTGTTCCTACTGCAACTACTATTAATACTACTACTGCTACTGCTAATATTACTACTACAACTGCTACTAATATAATAACTACGATAGCAACTAGTGCTATGGCTACTACTACAACAACAACTACTACTAATACTACTGCTACTCCTCCTGCTACTACTATGATAGCTACTACTACAACAATTACGGCAACAACTACCACTACAGCTGCTGCTCTACTCAATTACTATTGCAACTATTTCTTCTACTCCTATTGCTACTATTACTACTACTACTACTACTACTACTACTACTACTACTACTACTTCTACTACAACTACGACTAGAACAACTACTAATACTACTACTTATACTATTACTACTACTGCTCCTGCTATCACTAACACTACTACTATTGCTGCTACTATTACTGCGAATACTACTACTACTACAAATACGACTACTATTTCTACTACAACTAGTACTACTACTTCTTCTTCTACCACTACTACTACTACACCGACTACTACTACAACTACCACAAGTTCTACTATTGCTACTACTGCTACTACTACCACAACTACTACTTCAGCGACTACTGCTACTGCTACTACTACTACTACAACAACAACTACTACCACTACTAGTTCTGCTATTGCTACTTCAGCTGCCGTGACTACTACTACCACAACTTCTCCTACTATTGCAACCACTACTACTACTTCTGCTACCACTGAAACTACTACTAGAACTACTATGATTGTTACTACTACTACTTCTACTATTATTACTACTACTACTACTATTTCTACTACTGCTACTACGATTACTATTACTACTACTTATACTATAACAACAATAACTACTACTGCTGCTAATACTACTATTACTACAACAACAACTACTACTACTATTACTACTACTTCCACTATGGCTGCTACTGCTACTACTACTCCTACTACTACTTCTCCTACTATAATGACTACTGCTGCTGCTCCTACTACTACTACTACTACTATTACTACCACAACAACTACTACTACTGCTTCTTTTGGTATTGCCACTACTACTAATACTACTGTGACTAATACTACTACTACTGCTACTACTACCAATACTACAACTACTTCTAGGACTACTGCTGCTGCTGTACTACTCCTACTACTCCTACTACTACCACTATGACTCCAACTATGACTCCTACTACTACTACTATGACTCCAACTATTGCTGCTGCTCCTACTACTACGACTACAACAACGGCTATAATAACGATAACAACAACTTCGCTACTACTTCAACCGCTACTGTGGGTACTACATTACTGTAACTACTAGTACGACTTCAACTACTGCAACCTCTGCTACAACTGCTACTCTACAATAACTACAATAACTACTACTTCTACTTCAACTACTGGCACTACTTTTACTACCACTTCTCCTACTACTAACACTACTACTACTATTGCTACTACCACTACTGCTCCTGCTACTACTGCTTTTGCTGCTTCTGATACAACTACTACTGCTACTACTACTACTATTACTACTTCTACTATTATTATTACTATTGCTACTAATAAGACCAGTACTTCAATAATTACTACTACAACTACATATACTGCTATTACTGCACTGCTACTACCCTTATTACTGCTACCGATACCACTACTTCAACTGCTGCTGCTACTACTACTACTACTACTACTACTACTACTACTACTACTACTACTACTACTGCTGCTGCTGCTGCTGCTGCTGCTGCTGCTACTACTACTACTACTACCACTTCTACTACTACTGCTGCTGCTGCTGCTGCTACTACTAGTACTGCTAGTACTACAGTAAAGCTACGACTACTACTACTAGCACTACTACTACTCCAGCAATTACTCCTGTTACAGCTACGAATACTACTACTACTACTACTACGACGACGACGACTACAACAACTCCTTTCGCTACTGCTACTACTCCTCCTACTAGTATTACTACTGTAACAACTACTACTATTAGCACGGCTACTGCTCCCACAATTACTCCTGTTAATACTACTAATCAAAAGAATACTACTACTACTACTACGACTACAACAACTCCTTTTTCTACTGCTACTACACCTTCTACTTGTATTACTACTGCTACAACTACTACTACTCCTACAGCTACTACTAATGCTACAACTACCACTAAAACTACTACTACTATTGAAACTCCCACAACTACTACTACTACCACTTTTACTAATCCTCCTCTTCCTACTACTACAACTACCACTACTAGTTCTACTGTTTCTACTACTACTAGTACTACTACTACTACTACTACTACTACTACTACTACCACTACAACAACAACTCCTACTCCTACTTCTACTCCTACTACTACATCTACTAGTACAACTACTACTACAATAACTACTACTACTATTGCTACTGCTACTACTACTACTACTACAATAATAACTACTACTACTGCTACTACTACTACTAGTATTGCTACTACTGCTACTACTATAGCTACTACTACAGCTACTACAGCTACTACAGCTACCACAACTACTACTATTGCTACTAGTATTACTACTATAACTACTGCCACTACTACTACTGCTGTTACTACTATTACTACTGCTACTACTACGACAACTACTGCTATCACTACTACTACTAGTACTGCTATGCCTACCATGACTACTAATAGTACTAGTACTACTCCTACTACTAGAACTACTACTCCAAATAGAAGTATGGGTAGTAATGGTAGCATTAGTAGTAGTAGTCAACGTAGCAGTAGCACTAGTAATAGTAGTTGTAGTAGTAGTAGAAGTAGTAGCAATAGCAATAGTAGTAGTGATCATAGTAGCAGCAGTAGTAGTAGCAGTAGAAGTTGTAGTACTAGTAGTAGTAGCAGTAGCCAAAGTAGTAGTAGTAGTATTAGTAGCGAGACTACGAGTAGTAGTAGTAGATGTATTTACAACAATAGTAGTAGTTGCAGCAGTTGGAGTAGTAGAAGTAGCAGTAGTAGTAGTTGTAGTAAATGCCATAGTAGTAGTTGTTATGGGAGTAGTATTCGTTGAAGTTGTAGTTGGAATAGTAGTTGTAGTAGTAGGAGTAGGAGTAGTAGAAGTAGTAGAAGCAGTAGTAGTTGTTGTAGTAGTGGTTGTAGTTGTAGCAGCAGTAGTACTAGTAGTTGGAGTCATAGTAGTAGTAGTACGAGTAGTAGTAGTAGAAGTAGTAATAGTAGTCGTCATAGTAGTAGTAGTAGCAGCAGCAGTAGTAGTACTTGTAGTAGTAATAGGAGTAGTTGAAGTAGCGGCAATAGCAGTAGTGCAAATAGTAGTAGTAGAAGTAGCAATAGTAGTAATAGTGCTAGTAGTAGTTGTTGTTGTAGTAATAGTATTTGTAGTAGTAGCTGTAGTAGTTGCAATGGAAGTGGTTGTAATAGTAATAGTAGTAGCAGTTGCAGTATTAGCAGTAATAGAAGTAGCAGTACTAGTAGTAGCAGTACCAGTAGTAGCTACAATAGTTGTCGTAGTTGCTGTAGTAGTAGTAGTAGATGTAGCAGTCGTAGCAATAGTAACAGTAGTAGTTGTTGACTACTACTACTACTACGACACCGACAATAACAACAACAACTACTACTACTACTCCTGCTACTACAACTACTATGATTACTACAACTACTACATCTACTACTGCTAATACAACTACTACTACAACTACGACGGGGATGTGCGCCGGCCTGACACGGTACTAACGACGTATGAAGCCTACTACTATCCTCTAATTTACTACCACTAGCACTATTACTACTTCAACAACTACTACTATTACTACTACTAATACTACTACTACTACTTCTACTACTACTACAACTACTACTACTATTACTCCTACTACTACTGCTACTACTATTGCCACTACTACTACTACTACTTCTGGTGCTACCACTGCTTCTGTCATGCAACTATTATTGCTACAGCTACTACAACTACTACTCTCTACTGCTTACTGCGACTCCTATTGCTACTTACTAGTCCAACTACTACATACTATTACTGCTACTACTACTGCCATTGCTACTACTTCTACTATTATTATTAACAATTTTTCTACCACTACTTCTGATATGATTACTACTACTACTACGGCAACTGCTATAGCAACTACTACTACAACTACTACTACAACAACAACAACAACTACTTCTACTACAACAACGGCAGCCATTGCGGCTGGTACTGCATCTACAACTACGACTGCTATTGCTACTATTATTGCTACAACTACTACTACTACTACAACAACTACTATAACTGTTGTTGCTGCTACTACTACTTTTACTACTACTAATGAGACTGCTACAACTACTACAACTACTACTACTGTTGCAGTTATTGCAGCTGCTAGTACAAATACTACTATTACTTCAACTTCTCCGACTAATACTACGGTTGCAACTACTACTACTGCCACAACTACTAGGACTACCACAACTACTACTCCTACTACTACTACTACAACATTTGGTACTACTATAGCTACAACTGCTACTACCACCACCACCACCACCACCACCACCACCACCACCACCACCACCACTACTACTACTACTCACCACCACCACCACCACCACCACCACCACCACCACCACCACTACTACTACTACTACTACTACAGCTACTGCTACAACAACTACTATTACTGCTACTGCTATTACTCGTACTACTACTGATACTACTGCTTCAACTGCAACTACAATAACTAGTACTACTTCTACTTCTACTATTATTACTACTACTACTACTGCTGCTACTAGTACTGCTCCCCTCCTCTTCCAACTCCTTCTCCTCCTGCTACTACTACTACTACATCTACTACATCTCCTACTCCTACTACCGTTACAACTACTACTCCGGCCACTACAACTGCTGCTACTACTACCACGTCTACTACTTCTACAACAACAACTACTACTTCTGCTACTGCTACCACTACTAATACTACTACTACTACTACTAATATATGTTACCACCACTACTGATAATAATACGACCACAATTGCTACTACTACCACTACAACTACTACTGCCACTACTACTACTACGGCTACTGCTACTACTACTATTACTTCTACTACTACTACTACTACTAGTACTACTACTAATACTACTACTGTTACTGCTACTACTACTACTACTAGCATTACTATTACTACTACAATAACAACTACTCCTATTGCTACTACTACAACACCTTCTACTACTACTATTACTACTACTACTACTACTTCTACTACTACTATTACTGCTACTGTTACTACTACTACTACTATACTGCTAATACAACTTCTACTAGCACTGCTACCACTCCGAAAACTACTACAATTAGTACTACAAAAACTACTACTACAACTGCAACTACTCCTATTGCTACTACTAATCCTAATACTAGTACTAGGACTCCTACTGCTAATACTACTACTAGTACTACTACTACAACTACCCCTATTGCCTCTCCTACCACTACTCTTACTACTATTACTACTACTATTACTACTTCTATTACTACCACTACTCCTACTACAACTAATACTAGTACTATTACTACTATTACAACTACAACAACATCTACTACCACATCTATAACTCCTCCTCCTACTACTACTACAACAACTACTACTACTACTCCAACTCCTACTTCTACTGCTACATCTACTACTACTTCTACTAATTCTACTACTCCTATTCCTGAAACTTCTGTTGCTGATACTACTAGTACTACTACTACAACAGTTCCTACTGGACTACTACTATACCAATTACTGAAAGTACTATGTCTACTACTGCTACTACTACTACTACTACCCCAACTACTGCCACTACTTCTACTATTAGAGCGACAACTGCTACTATTTCTATTACTGCTCACACTACTACTCCTACTACTAATGCTGCTGCTGCTACTCCTACACCTCCTACTAGAAGTTCTTTTACTACTACTACTATTGCAACTAGTGCTACAAGTACTGCAACTCCAACTAGTATTCCTTCTCCTACACATTTTCCTAATACTACTCCCACTACTACTACTACTACTACTACTACTACTATACTACTATTACTACTACTACTCCTACTACTATTACTACTACTATTACTACTTCTATTACAACCACTACTCCTACTGCTACTACTCCTACTACAACTAATACTAGTACTATTACTACTACTACAACTACAACAACATCTACTACTACATCTACAACTCCTCCTCCTCCTACTAGTACAACAACAACTACTACTACTCCAACTCCTACTCCTACTGCTACAGCTAATACTACTTCTAGTACTTCTACTACTCCTATTCCTGAAACTTCTGCTGTTGATACTACTAGTACTAGTACTACTACTGCTACTACAACAGTTCCTATTGGAACTACTACTATACAAGTTACTGAAAGTACTATGTCTACTACTGCTACTACTACTACTACTACCCCAACCACTACCCCTACTTCTACCCCAACTACTGCCACTACTTCTACTATTAGAGCGACAACAGCTACTATTTCTATTGCTACTCACACTACTACTCCTCCTACTACTATTGCTGCTGCTGCTACTACTCCTACACCTCCTGCTAGAAGTTCTTTTACTACTACTACTATTGCAACTAGTGCTACAAGTACTACTACTCCAAGTAGTATTCCTTCTCCTACACGTATTCCTAATACTACTCCGACTACTACTACTACTACTACTATACTACTATTACAACTACTACAACTACTACTATAACTACTACTACTCCTACTATAGCTACTACTTCTACTTATACAACAACAACTACTACTACTAGTAGTACTACCACTAGTACTACTACTGCTGGTACTACTAGTTCTGCGATTACTACTATTGTTGTTGCTGCTGCTACTATTGTGACTATTACTACTGCAACAACTACTACTATGACTCCCATTGCTAATGTGGCTACTACTTTTACTCCTACTACTATTACTGCTGCTAATGTGGCCACAACCACTACTACTATTGTTGCTCCTGGTTCTTCTAATACGGATACTACTACTACTTCTATTAGTACTACGGCGACTGCTACTACAACTACTACTGCTGCTGTTGCTGCTACTATTGCTGCTATTGTTGCTACTAATAATACTACTACTCCTACTTCTACTACTACTACTGCAACTACAACAACAACTACTACTACTTTGACCACTTTTACTACTACTAGTAGTAGTACTACTTCTACTACATTTGCTACTACTATTGCCACAACTGTTGCAACTATAACAAGCACTACTAGTACAACAACAACTACTTCTACTACTACCAGTACTACAACTGCTACAGCTAGTACTCTTTGTATTGGTACTACTACAGCTTCAACTTCTACTACTACTACTGTTGCTTCAATTGCTACTGCAACTACTGCAATTACTATAGCCACTATGGCTACTACAAGTGCTTTTATTACTACTCTTGCAACTACTACTACTACTGCTGCTACTGCTATTGCTACTACTACATGCACTACTACAGTTACAACTACTACGACGACTACCATTACTACTATTACAGCTATTGCTACTACTACGACGAAGAGTACTATTGCTACTACTACTACTACTTCTGTCAATACAATAGTTGTCACTCCTACTAATACTACTTATGCAACTAATAGTATTACTATCAATACTACTACTACAACCACAACTACAACTGCTACTACCACTACTTCTATTACTTCTGCTACTACTAATACTACTACTACTACTACTACTACTACTACTACTACTACTACTACTACTACTACTTCTACTACTACTACTACTGCTACTAATCGTGCCGTTGTTCCTCCAACTACAACTACTACCACTGCTACTACTCTCACTACAACTACTACTAGTATTGCAACAGCTGCTGCTGCTACTACTACTATAGCTACCACTTTTGCCACTACGATTACTGCGACTACTTCGCCAACTACTACTACTACTACTACTACTACTACAGCTACTACTACTGGTACTGTTACTACTGCTACAACTTCTACTACGATCACTAGAACGACTACTACTACTGCTACCACAACTACTACTACTATTACTTGCACTACTACTACTACTACTACTACTACTGCTACTACTATTGCTATTGCTACAACTATCGCTGCACTTCTGCCCTACTGCAGCTACTACTGCTATTACTATTGCCACTAATATTGCTGCTAGTATTACTACTATTACTAGTACTACTACTTTTGCTGGTGCTACTACTGTTGCTGCAGCTGCCATAGCTGCTACTTTGACTACCGTAGCTTCTACTACTAGTACTTCTTCTACTACTACTAATACAACCACTATAGTTACTACTAATACTACTACTATTACCGCTTCAGCTAATTCTACTGCAACTGCTGCTGCCGCTGCTGTGTCTGCTACCGCTACTACTACTACTATACCTACTTCTCCAACTACTCCAACAACTACTACTGCTACTACTACTAATACTATTATTACTAGGGCTACTACTACTACAACTACAACAAGTACTATTGCTACTACTACTACTAACACTACTACTGCTAAAACTATTACTATTATTACTGCTGCTTTTGCTGCTACTGCTGCAACAACAACTGCTACTACTACTACTGCCCCTCCTCCTAATACTACTACAGCTTCTCCTATTACAGCTACTATTGCTAGTACTTCAATTGCTACATCTACTACTACTACTACTACTTCTGATACAACTACTACTACTACCAGCACTACTCCTACAGCTGCTGCTACTACTACAAAAACAACAACTACTACTACTACCACTTCTACTATTACTAACACTAACACAACTAATACTTCTGCTGCTGCTACTACTAAAACTACTACGACTATTACTACACTTACGAGTATTAGGACATGACGACAACCAACGACCGACGGCTCACGACGACGACGACAACGACGACGGGGTACAATTGCGACACTGACTTACTTCTCTACAAACCACGATCTCGTACTAGGCCGCCGAATGACACGACTACGAGTACGGGTACGTGGGACAACAACTCCTACTACTCTACGCCCACTACTACTCCGAATAAAACCACGACGACTGCTACTCCCACTACTCGCTACTACTATAGTACTACGACCCCTACCATTACTACTACTGCACTGCTGGCTCCTAGTAGTACAACTACTATTCCTATTACTACCTACTATTGCTACTATATATTACTACAATACAACAACTACTACTATTTACTACTAATACTTGCAACTAACTCTATAGGCTGCTCCTACAACTACTCTGAACTAATACCACTTAGGCAGTTTACTACTACAACAACAAAAATACTACTATTGCACGCTGCTGTTGCGTTGCCACTACTATTGCCACAGATACTTCTAACAACTGCCTACTCCTTATATTCTAAACATTATGCTAGGAAAACTACTGCTACTACTGCTATTTTACTACTACTGTTACTGCTTACTACTGCTAGTACTACGGACTACAATGATACTACTACCATACGACTTATGATACTACTACTACTACTCTTCTACTTCTGCTTACTATTGCTGCATACTTCTTACTTATAAACAACTGCTGCGCTACTTATACTACTAACTCCGACGACTACTACTACTGTGGTACTGTTACTACGACTACAATTGCTGCAACCCATCCTTTTACTACTTGTACAATTGCTACCACTACTACTAGTAGTAGTAGTAGTACTACTACTACCTCTAGTTCTACAACTACTACTACTATTACTACACTACTATTACAACTATTACATCTAGCACTACTACTACTATTACTTCTACTACTACTACCACTAACTACAACTACGCCTACCATAACTACTGCTACTGCTACTGCTAGTCCAATTACTACTACTACTACTGCTACTACAACAACAACAACTGCTACTGCTACTATTACGACTACTACTTCAAATACTACTACTACTGCTTTGACTACCACAACTAATATTGCAACAACAATAGCTACTACTATTTCTACTAGCACTACAACTAATAGTATAACTACTTATACTGCAACAAATAGGCCCCTGCGGCTGATATTGCTTCTCCGACAGCTACTACTACTCATACAACTACTACTATTGCTACTATTACTTCTACTGGCACTACTACTTCTATTGCTATTGACACTTCTACTACTGCTACTGTTGTTGCTGCTACTACTATAACTACTATTCTGACAGCTGCTACTACTACTGCAACTACTATTATGGCTACTACC
>RXID01021813.1:47500-55209 GCA_005019695.1 Trichopus zeylanicus subsp. travancoricus
TACGCCTATTGCTACTACTACAACACCTTCAAGTGCTACAACAGCTACTGCTACTACTACTATTACTACTACTACTACTACTACTACCGCTAATACTACTACTATACTACTACAACTACTTCTACTAGCACTGCTACTACTCCAATTACTACTACACTTACTACTACTAATACTACTACTACTACAGCAACCACTCCTATTGCTACTGCTACTACTACTCCTACTAGACTGCTGCTACTATTACTACTTCTACAACTACTACTACTACTAATCCAACTACTGCTACTACTACTCCAACTGCTAATACTACTACTACTACTACTACTACAACGACTACTGCTATTACTTCTACTACTATTACTACACCTACTACTATTACTTTTGCTATTACTACAACTACTCCTACTGCTACTACTTCTGATACAACTAATACTAATACTATTACTACTACTTATCTACCACAACAACTATCACTACCACATCTACAACTCCCCCTAGTACTACTACTACAACTACCATTGCTACTACTACTACTTGTACTACTACTACTACTAATACTACCACTTCTACTACTACTCCAACTTCTATTGCTACGGCTACTACTACTACTACTTCTACTACTACAATTACTATTCCTGAAACAACTGCTGCTGATACTACTACTACTACTCCTCCTCCTCTTAGTAAAACTAATACAGCTACTACTGCTACTATAGCTACAACTACTTCAACTACTACTACTACTTCTACTATTAGAGCAACAACTGCTACTACTTCTGCTGTTGCTCACATTGATACTCCTACTACTGCTACTACTGCTACTACTACTACTTCTACTCGTCCTACTAGTAGTTGTTCTACTACTACTACTATTACAACTAGTACTACTATAACAACTAGTACAACTACAACAACAACAACTACTACTACTACAACTATTGCGACTATTGCTACTACTACTGCTACTACTACTAACACTACAACAACTTCTACGACTTCTACTACTACTACTGCTACTACTACTACTACCACTACTAGTACTACTACTACCACTACTAGTTCTACTACTACTACTACTGCTACTAGTAGTTCTACTACTACCACTACCACTACTACTATTTCTAGTGCTATTACTACTACTACTATAACTACTGCCACTCCAACAAATACTTCTATAATTACTACTACTATGACTTTTACTACTACTACAACTATTACTACTACTACTACTAGTACTACTACTACTACTATTACTATATTACTACTGTTGCGGTTATTGCTACTACTACTATGGGTAATACTCCTACTATTACTTCCACTACTACTTCTACTACTACAAATATTACTACGACTGCTACTACTGCTATAGCTACTATTACTTTGACTACTACTACAACTACTACTACAACTACTAATCATGCTGCTACAATTATTACTGCTACTACTACAACAACAACAAGAACAACAACTACTACTCCTACTACTACCATTACTTCTACAATGACCTCTACTATTGCTACTGCTACTCCTACTACAACAACTACTACTACAATTACTACTACTACTACTACAACTACTACTACCCCAACTAGCATTGCTTCTCCCACATGTATTCCTCCTCCTACTACTGCTGCCACTACTACCACAACTACAACAACTGTTACTACTCCTACTACTGCTACTACTTCTACTTCTACTACTACTACTACTACTACTACTACTAGAAGTACTACCACTAATACTACTACTGATGCTGCTACTACTAGTACTCCTACTCCAACTACTGCTACTACAACTGTTGTTCCTCCAATAGCGACTAATACGGCTACTACTACTAATTCTATTACTACTACTGCGACTACTACTAGAACAACTACCACTGCCACTCCTACTATGCGTGCAGCTGCTGCTGCTGATAATAATACTAGTACTCCTACTACTTCTACTACTACTACTACTGCTACAACTACAACTTTTGATACTAGTATTACTGCTACTACAGTTGCCACAACTGCTGCAACTATAACAAATACTACTAGTACAACAACTACTACTACTGCTACTACCACTACTACAACTACTACAACTACTACAACTACTATTCTTTTACTGCTACTGCTACTATTGCTTCAACTGCCACTGCTACTACTGCTACTACTATTGCTTCAAATGCTACTACTACTACTGCAACTATTAGTGCTTCTATAACTACTCTTGCTACTACTACTACTACTACTACTACTATTGCTTCAAATGCTACTGCTACTACTACAATGACTATACCTACTGCTGCAACTACTAGTGCTTCTATTACTACTCTTGCTACAACTACTACTACTTCTGTTGCTGCAGCTACTACTACTTGTGCTACTACTATTACAACTACTACTAATACTGCTACTACTACTACTACTACTACTATAACTACTATTGCAACTACTACTACTGTTATTACTATTGCTACTACTACTACTACTTCTGTCATTACAACTGTTATTACTCATACAAATACTACTTCTGCAACTAATAGTATTCCTATTAATACTACTACTACTACTACTACTAATATTTCTACAACTAAAACTACGACTGCTACTACTACTACATATGGAACAACTGTTACTTCTCCTGCTACTACTACTACTACCACTACTACCACCACCACCACCAGTACTACTACTTCTACTGCTACTACAACTACTAATACTACCACTATTGCTCCAACTACTACTACTACCACTGTGGCTACTATTACTAGAACAACTACTAGTACTGCTATTGCAGCTGCTACAACTACTACTGCTAATACTTCTGCTACTACGGCTACCACTACTACTTTTCCAACTACTACTATTGCTACTACTACTGGTACTATTGCTACAGCTACAACTTCTACTATGACTTCTGTAACTACAACTACTACTGCTACCACAACTATTATGACTACTACTGCTACTATTATTACTTGCACTACTACTACTACAACAACTACTACTGCTACTACTATTGCCGTACTACTAATCTACTGCGGCTACAGCTGCTATTACTACAACTGCTGCTACGACTACTACTGCTATTGCAGCAGCTACTTTTTCTAGTAGCAATACTACTGCTGCTGCTGCCACTACTGTTACTACTGCCGCTACTACAACTACTATACCGATTTCTCCTACTACTCCAACAACAACTACTACTACTACAACTAATACAACTACTACTACCATTACTACTACTATTACTATGGCTACTACTACTAGAACTACTACTGCTATTAATACTACTACAACTATAATAACAACTACTACTGCTACTACCTGTACCACTACTACTGCTAATTCTATTACTACTACTATTACTGTAGCTCCTTTTGCTACTACTGCTACTACTACTACTGCTGCAACTACTACTACTACTGTTGCTCCTAATACTACAACAACTTCCACTATTACTGCTACCACTTCTATTGCCACACCTACTACTACTCCTACTACTACAACTTCAACTCCAATTACTACTACTAGTAGTAGTTGTACTAGTACTACTCCTACTCCTAAACCTACAACAACAACTTCTACTACTACTACTACTACTATTGTTACTAGTACAACACTACTGCTATAACTACTACTTCTAGCACCGCTACTGCTCCAATTACTACTACTATTACTACTACTACAACAACTACTACTACCACCACTACAACTAATATTACTTCCACCGCTACAACAACAACAACAACTACTACTACTATTGCTACTAGTACAGCACTACTGCTACAACTACTACTTCTAGCACCGCTGTTGCTCCAATTACTACTACTAGTACTACTACTACTACTACTAATATTGCTTCCACTGCTACAACTACTACTACTACGACTACTACTAATACTATCACAACTACTAATAGTACTACTACTACTACCACTACTACTCCGACAACGACTACTACTACCAATTCTACTACTCCTACTCCTACTACTACAACTACCATTATTACTACTGCAACTGCTACTACTACTACTACTACTACTACTACTATTATTATTATTATTATTATTATTATTATTATTATTATTATTACTACACCAACTCCTACTCCTATTGCTACTCATACTACTACTTCTGCTGCTACAACTAATACTACAACAACAACTTCAGCTACTACTAATTCTAATACTTTTATTGCTACTATTACTGAAACTACTGCCACTGCTACTACTACTACAACTATAGTTGCTACTGGTACTACTACTACAACTTCAATTACCATTACTACTACTACTACTACTCCACTTACTACTACTGCTGCTAACACTCCTACGACTTCCATTACTACTACTCAAGCTACCACTGCAACTACTACACTCCTATTACTACTACTTTTATTACTACTACTACTACTACTATTGCTACTACTTCTACAATTACGACTACTGCAACTGCTACTACTTCAAGTCGTATTAAGAAAACCACTCCAAACACTCCTACTACTACAACTACAGCAACTACAACTACTGCTTCTACTACTACTGCTGTTGCTACTACTACTGCTACATTACAAACAGTATACCTGCCACTACTACTACTCCTTCTACTACTCTGCTACTTCTACCACTATGAATACTTCCACTATTGCTACTCCTTCTACTATTACTACTACTCCTACATTTTTTACTCCTATACCTACTACTGCTACAACTACTACACTCTCCTACTACTACAACTAAAGCTATTACAACTCGTATTGCAACTCCTACTAATATTACAACTATTGTTGCTACAGCTGCTGCTACAATAACAACAATAACTGCTGCTGTTGCTCCTACTACTGCTACTATTTCTAGTACAAATACCACTCCAACTGCTGCTACTACTAGTCCCATTACCACGACTACCACTACTACTCCAACTAATGTTGCTGCTACTTCTACTACTACTGCTACTACTGCTGCTACTACTACTTAAACTACTACTACTACTACAGCTACTATTGCTCCTACTGTGACCCCTACTACTTATCCAACTCCTACTACCACTACTACCCCTACTCCAACAACAACAACAACTACTACTACAACTACTACTACCACTACTAATACCACAACTGCTACAATTACTACTCCTACTACTACTACTTAAACTACTACTACCACTGCAGCTACTATAGCTCCTACTGTGACCCCTACTACTTATCCAACTCCTATTACCACTACTACCCCTACTCCAACAACAACAACTACTACTACTACAACTACTACAACCACTACTAATACCACAACTGCTATAATTATGACAACTACTACTACTACGACAACTACAACTACTGGAACTACTACTACCTGAACTATAGCGACAACTACTACCAGAACTGCTTGTAATACTACAATGGCTACTACTACAACTACAGCTACTCCTACGGCTACTACTACTACTCCTACTACTACTACTACTACTACTACTGCTGCTGCTGCTGCTGCTGCTGCTGCTACTGCTGCTACTGCATCTACTACCATATCTACTGCAAATGCTACTGCTTCTACTACAATAACTACTACTACTGCTGCTGCTGCTATTGCGGCTGATGCTGCTGCAGCTGCTGTTGCGGCCGATGCTGCTGCTTTAACTCATGCTACCACTACCACTACTACTACCGGTACTACAACATTTTCTACTACTAATACTATTAGTACTACTACCACTACTACGACTACTGCCACTCCTACTACAACTATGGTTACTACTACCTCTACCACCATAAAACTACTACTTCTACTACTTCTCCTATTGCAATTCCTACTTCTCCTACTACTATGACTACTTACGAGTACGGACTACTACGATACTTACTAGGCTTGAAACCACAACAACAACTACTACTTACTACTATCCTCCCCTGACGACTACTACTTGTGCTGCTGCTACTACGACCACTATTACTGCTTCTGCTACTACTGCTAATACCGCTACCACTGCTACAACCGCTATTACTTCCACTACTAATACTACTAGACCTACTACTACTACTACTACTGCTACTACTACTACTACTACTATTTCTACTACAACAACAATAACAACTACTTCTACTACTACTATTATTACTGCTACTTCTACTTTCGCTACTATTGTCACTACTACTAGCATGACTAATACTGATACTACTTCAACTACTACAACAACTTCTACTACTACTACTACTACTGCTACTACTATGACTATTACTGCTGCTACTACTACTGCTACTACTATTGCTACAACTAGCCCTTTTACTACTAGTACTACTGTTTCCACCACTAGTACTGCTGCTACTACTACTATAAATACTACTACTACTAGTATTACTACTACCACCACCACTATTATTGCTGCTGTTGCTATAACTACACTACTACTAAAACTACTACTACTAGCACAACTACTACACCAACAACTACTACTATTACTACTACTACTCTAACAACTATTACTATTACTACTACTACTACGACACCTAATGTTACTACTACCCCTACTACTACTACTTCAATTGCTGCTACTACCACTCCTGATATTACTACTACTACTACCACCAGCACTACTGCTACTACTACTGCTACTACTACAACTACTACTACCAGTACTACCAGTACTTCTACTACAACTACTACCACTATTACTACTACTGCTATTGCTGCTACTCATACTACTAGTACTATTACTAATACTACTAACTACTACTGCTATTGCTGCTACTCATACTACCAGAACTATTACTAATACTACTATTACTACTACTACTACTACTACTACTACTACTACTACTACTACTACTACTACTACTACTACTACTACTACTACTACTACTACTACTACAACTATTACTACCACTACTACTATTACTACTACCTCTACTCTGTTACAACTACTTCACCTGCTATTTCTGTTACTACTAGTACTCTACTATTACTACTATTTCTACTACCACTACTGCTACTTCTGTTACAATAACTACTACTACTACAACTCATGCAACTACTCCTAATACAACAACTACTACTTCTACTCCCACTACTACTCCAACTACTACTACTACCCCTACTATTACTACTACTACTGTTGATGCAACTACTACAACAACTACTACTATTACAAATACAACTGCGACTTTTAGTACTACTACTACTACCACCACTAATACTATCGCTACTACAAGTACTTCGACTGCTACTCCTTCAACTACTCCAACTTCTACTACCACAACTCTTATAATTACTACTACTATTACTATAACAATTGCAACTGTTACTACTACTACTATTATTGCTACTTCTACAACCACTATTCCTTCTATTGCTACCATTATGACAACAACAACAATAACTACTACTGTTGCTACTACTACTGCTACTACTGCTGCTATTATCACTAGTACTACTTCCTCTACGACTAATATTACTGCTACTATAGCTACATCACTACTACAATAAATACTACTGCTACTACTGCAACTACTACTACTGCTACTACAACTTCTAGTACTGTTGCGACTACTTCTACTACCATAACAACAACTACTACTACTATTCCTACATCTATAACTACTGCTACTACTACTACCCTACCACTACACTACTAATACAACTACTACTACTTATATTATTGCTACTACTACTACTGCTGCTATTACCAATACTACTACTAGAACTACTTCTACTGCTACTGCTACTA
>RXID01021814.1:0-15000 GCA_005019695.1 Trichopus zeylanicus subsp. travancoricus
TGTAGCAATAGTAGTAGGATTAGTTGCTGTAGCAGTAGTATGAGTCATAGAAATAATAGTGTTAGATGTAGCAGAAGTAGCAGTAGTAGTCGTATGAGTACGAGTATTAGTAGTAGTAATGGTGGAAGTAGCAGTAGAGGTTGTACTAGTAATAGTAGTTGCAGTTGTAGTAGTAGTAGTAGTAATAGTAGTAATAGTAGCACCAGCAAAAGTAGTAGTAGTAGTAATAGTAGTATTACTTGTAGTAGTAGTTGTAATTGCAGTAGTAGTACTAGTTGTAGTAGTAACTGAATTAGTCATAGTAGTAGTAGAACTAGCAGTTGTAGTTGTAATAGAAGTAGTAGTAGTAGTAGTAGCAGTTGTTGTATTAGTAGTAGGAGTAGTAGTCATAGTCGTAGTAGTAGTAGTAGATGATGTCGTAGTAGTAAGGGAAGGAGTAGGAGTAGCAATAGTAGTAGCAGGGGCAGGAGTAGGAGTAGTAGTAGTAGTAGTTGTTGTTGTTGTTGTAGTAGTAGTAGTAGTAGTAGTACTAGTAGTAGTAATAGTAGCTATAGTAGGAGTAGGAGTATGAGCAGGAGTAGTCGTAGGAGTCATAGTAGTGGGAGTAGTGATAGTACTACTAGTAGTAGTTGTAGCAACTACAACAAATGCAGTAGTCATAGTAGTAGTAGTCAAGGTAGTGGCAATGATAGTATTAGTAGTAATTGGAGTAGTTGTAGTATTAGGCGTAACAATAATAATAGTAATATTAGTAGTGGTAATAGAAGTAGTAGCAGTAGATGTAGTAGCAACTGCCATAGTAGGAGATGTAGTAGTTGTGGTAATAGAAGTAGTAGCAGAAGTAGTAGTGGTATTAGTTATAGTAGCAGTAGCAGAGGTAGTAGTAGTAGTAGGCAGAGGAGGAGGAGGATGAAGAGGATGCGTAATAGCGGCAACTGCAGTAGTAATAGTTGTTGTAGTAGTAGTTGTGGTAGTAGTAGTAGTCGTAGTAGCAGTAGTAGTAGTAATAGTTGTAGTAATAGTAGTAGTAGTAGTGGTAATAGTAATAGTAGTAGTAGTAGTAGTAGTTGGTGGAGTAGTAGTAGTAGTACTAGTAGTAGTAGTAGTAGTAGTACTAGTAATAATCATAGTAGTAGTAGTAGTAGAAGTTGTAGCAGTACGAGTTGCAATAGTAGTAATAGTAGTAGGAATAGTAGTAGTGCTGGAAGAGTTGAGGTAGAAGTAGTAGGAATAATAGTAGTAGTTGTAGTAGTAGTAGCAGTTGGAGTAGTAGTAGTATTATTTGGTGTAGCAGTAGTAGTATTATTAGTGGTAATAATTGTAGTTGTAGGAGTAGTAGTGGTACTTATAGAAGTAGCTATAGTAGTAGTGTAGTAGTAGTAGTAGTAGTAATTATAATAGCAGTAGTGGTAGTGGTAGAAGTATTAGTGGTCATTGAAGTTGTAGTAACTGTGGTAGTGGTAGAAGCGGTAGTAGAGGTCATAGTAGTAGTAGTTGTAGTTGTGGTGGTGGTCATTGTAGTCGTAGTAGCAGTGGTAGCAGTTGTCATAGTAGTTGAAGTAGCAGTGGTAGAAGTAGTAGTAATAGTGTTAGTGGAAGTATTATTGTTATTATTATTATTGTTATTATTATTATTATTATTATTATTAGCAGTACTTGTAGTAGTAGTTGTGGTAGTAGCAGGGTAGTAGTAGTAGTAGTAGTAGTTGTTGTTGTTGTTTTTGTTGTTGTAATAGTAGTAGTAGGAGGCAGAAGCACTAGTAGTTCTAGTCGTAGTTTTAATAGTAGTTGTAGTACTTATTGCAGTAGTAATAGTAGTAGTAGTAGTGTAGCAGTAGTAGAAGTAGTAGTTGTAATATTTGTTGTAGTTATAATAGTAGTAATAATTGTATTAGTAGTAGTAGTAGTACTAGTTGTAGTAGGAGTAGCAGTAGTAGTAACAGGAGTAGAAGTACGAGGAGGACGAGTAGTCGTAGTTGTTGTTGTTGTAGTAGCAGTATTAGTGGTAGTAGGAATCGTAGTAGCAATAGTAGGAGTGGGAGTAGTAGTAGGAGTAGGAGTAGTTGTATGAGTCATAATAGTTGGAGTAGCGTGAGTAGTAGTAGTGGTACCAGTAGTAGTAGTAGTTGTTGTCGTGTTAGGAGTGGGAGTAGGAGTAGTAGAAGTAGTTCTAGTACTAGTCATTATAGCAACTTCAGCAGATGCAATAGTAGCAGTCATTGTAGCAGCAGCAGCAGCAGCAGTAGTAACAGGATTAGTAGTAGTATTAGAAGTAACAATAATAATAGTAGTAGTAGTAGCGGTTGTAGTACTAGTAGTTGTCGTAGTAGCAGCAATCATAGTAAGAGCCGTAGTAGTTGTAGTTGTAGTAGAAGTTGCAGCAGTTGGAGTAGAAGTTGCAGCCGTTGGAGTACTTGTAGGGGTTGGAGTTGGAATAGGAGTAGTACTAGTAGTAGTAGCAGCAGTAGTAGTAATTGCAGCAGTAGTAGCTACTGTACTAGTAATAGTAGTAGTAGTTTTTGTTGTTGCAATAGTAGTAACGGTAGTAAGAGTAGTAGTAACATGAGTAGTAGTAGTAGTAGCAGCAGTAGTAGTAGTAGTCGGAGTAGTATGAGTAATAGGAGTAATAGCAGTAGTCATAATCGTTGGAGCAGCAAGCATAGTAGTAGAAGTAGTTGGAGCATATGGAGAAGTATTAGGAGTAGTACTAGTAGTAGTAGGAATAGTAATAGTAGTAGTAATAGTAGTAGTACTAGTAGTAGTAGTAGCAGTAGTTCTAATTGCAGTAGTAGTAGCTACAGTAGTAGTAATAGTAGTTGTTGTTGTTGTTGCAATAGTAGTAGTGGTAGTAAGAGTAGTAGTAGCATGAGTAGTAGTAGTAGTCACAGTAGCAGTAGTAGTAGTAGTTGTTGTCAGAGTAGTACGAGTAGTAGGAGTAATAGTAGTAGTCGTAATAGTTGGAGCAACAAGCATAGTAGTATCGGTAGTTGGATCGTATGGAGGAGACGTATTAGGAGTAGTACTACCGTAATAGTAGTAGTAGTAGTAGTAGTAGTAGTAGTATTAGTATTAGAAGAATTAGTAGTAGGAGTAGTTGTAGTAGTAGTGGTAGCTATAGTACAAGAGGCAACAACAGTAGCAGTAGTAGTAATTGCCGCAGTAGTAATAGTAATAGCAGTAGTAATAGTCAGAATAGCAGTAGAAGTAGTAATAATAGCAGTAGTAATAGTAGTTATAGTAAAAGTAGCAGTAAAAGTAGTAATAGTAGTAGTAGGAATTATAGTAGGAATAGCAGTAGAAGTAGTAATAGTAGTTATAGTACAAGTAGCAGTAGTAGTCGAAGTAGTAGTTGTAGTAGTAGTAATAGCCACATTATTAGCAATAGCAGAAGTGGTAATAGCATTAGTAGTAGTAGTAGTAGTAGTATTAGTAGTATTAGTAGTAGTAGTAGTAGTAGTAATAGTAGCATTCAAAGCCGTAACTATTATAGTAGTAGTAGTAGAAGTAGAAGTTGTAGTAACAGTAGTAGTAGCTGTAGCAGTAATAATAATAGTATTAAAAGTAATTGTAGCTTTAGTAGGAGTTATAGTAGTAGTAGTAGTAGTAGTAGTAATAGTGTTAGTTGTCGCAAGAGCATTAGGAGTAGTAGTGGTAGTAGTAGCGGGAGTAGTAGCGGTAGTAGTAGTAGTTGTTGTTCTAGTAGTCCTAGTACTCGTAGTAGTGGTAGGGTAGTAGTAGTAGTAGTGGTTGTAGTCCTACAAATAGTAGTAGCCTTTTTTGGAGTAGCAATAACAGTAGCTACAGTAGTAGTAGTAGTGGTAGTAGTTGTTGTTGTTGTTGTAATAGTAGTAGCAGTAGTTATGGTAGTAGTAGCAGCAGTAGTAGTAGTAGCATTAGTTATAGTAGCAGTAGTAGAAGTAGTTGTAGTAGTAGTAGTAGTAGTAGTAGTCACAACGGTAGTAGTAGTAGTAGTAGTAGAAGCAGTAGTAGTAGTTGTGGTCGAGTAGTAGTAGGAGTAGTAGTTGAAGGAGTTTTGGTACTAGTGATATCATAGTTGCTGCAGTAGTAGTAGTACAAGTAGAAATAGTTGTCGTAGTTGTAACATAGTAGAAGTTACAATGGTAGTATTACAAGAGGTAGTAGTAGTAGCAGTAGTAACTGTAGTAGTAGTACTACAACTATTAGGAGTAGTAGTTATTATTGTTGTTATTGTAGTAGAAGTAGCTATTGTAGTAGTAGTTGTTGTTGTTGTTGTTTCTATAGTAGTTGTATTATGCATTGTAGTAGTTGTAGCATGAGTGGTAATAGTTGATGTAGTAGTAGTAGTAGGAGGAGGATTAGCAGAAGCTATAGGAATAGTAGTTATAGTAAAAGTAGTAGTAGTTGTTGTTGTAGTAGTTGTAGTAGTCGTTGTTGTAGTAGTAGTACTAGTTGGAGTAGTTATAGTAGTAGTAGTAGTAGTAGTAGTAGTAGTAGTAGTAGTAGTAGAAGTTGTAGTAGAAGTAATAGTAGTTGTTGTTGTAGAACTAGTAGTAGTAGTAGTAGTAGTAGTAGTAGATGTACGAGTAGTAGTAGTTGTTGTAGAAGTGGTGGTAGAAGTAATAGTCGTAGGAGGAGGTGGAGGAGGAGGAGGAGGAGGAGGAGGAGTAGTAGTAGTAGTAGTAGATGTATGAGTAGTAGTAGTTGTTGTAGAAGTGGTGGTAGTGGTAATAGTCATAGGTGGAGGATGAGTAGTAGTAGTAGTAAGAGTAGTAGGAGTTGTTGTAGCAGTAGCAGTAGTAATAGCTATAGAAGTTGTAGTTGTTGTAGCAGTAGTAGCAGTAGTACTAGTAAGAACCATAGCTGTAGCAGCAGTAGAAGTAGTCATAGCTATAGTAGCAGTGGTAGTAGTAGTCGTGGTGGTGCTCATTGCAATAGTAGAAGTAGTAGAAGTAGTAGAAGTAGTTATAATAGTTATTATCATAGTAGTAGTACAGGTAGTAGTAGTAGTAATAGGAGTAGGGGTAGCAGTACGAGTAGTCGTAGGAGCAGTAGTAGTAGGAACAGTAGTACTAGGAGAAGTAGCTATAGGATTATTGTTAGCAGTATTGGTAGTAGTAATAGTAGTCAAAGAAGTAGTAGCAATGGTAGTAGTAATAGTAGTAGTCATATTAGTAGTAATAGATATAGTAGTAGTTGTAGTAGTAGTAGTAGTAGTAGTAGTAGTAGAAGTAGTAGTGATAGGAGTGGGTGTTGGAGTTGGGGTAGCAGTAGCAGTAGCAGCAGTAGAACTAGTAGTAGTAGGAATAGTTGTAGTTGTAGGAGTAGTAATAGGAGTAGTAATGGAAGTATTAGCATTAGTAACAGAAAAAGTAGTAGTAGTAGTAATACGAGAAGTAGTAATAGTAGTAGGAGTAGCAGTAGTAGCAATAGTGGCGGTAGAAGTGGTGTTAGTAGCAATAATAGTAGTAGTAGTAAGAGTAGTAGAAGCAGTAGTAGCAATAGTAGTTGTAATGGTAGTAGTAGTATTTGTAGTAATAGGTGTAGTAGTACTAGTAGCAGTAGCAAAAGTAGTAATAGTAGCAATAGCAACAGTAGTAGTAGTTGTTGTTATAGTAGTAGTAGTGGTGGTGGTAGTAGTAGTAGTAGCAGTAATAATAGTTATATTAGTTGTTGTAGTAGTAGTACTGGTAGTAGTAGTAGCAGTTGTTGTAGAAGTAGTAGTAGTCATAGTTGAAGTACTAGTAGTCGTTGTAGTAGAAGTACTCTTACTAGTAGTAGTAATAGTAGTAGTAGTAGTAGCAATAGTAGTAGTAGTAGTAGTAATAGTAGTAGTAGTAGCAGTAGCGGTACTTGTAGTAGCAGTAGTAGTCGCGGTAGTAATAGGTTTAGTAGTAGCAATTGCAGTAGTAATAATAGTAGTAGTAAAAGTAGTAGTACTAGTAGCAGTAGTTGTAGTAGTACTAGTAGTAGCAGTAGCAGTAGTTGTAGTAGTATTAGTAGTAGCTGTAACAATAGTTGTAGTAGTTGTAGGAATATTAGTTGTAATAGTAGTAGGACTAGTAGTAATAGTAATAATAGCAACAATAGTAGTAGCAGTATAAGTTGTAGTTGTAGTTGTAGAAGCAGTAGTAGGAGTTGAAGTTGGAGTAGGAGTAGGAGTAGGAGTAGTTGTAGTAGTAGTCATAGTCATAACAGTTGTAGTAGTAGGACGAGTAGTAGTAGTAGTTGTCATAGTTGCTGTAGTAGAAGTAGTAGTTGTTGTTGTATTTGTAATAGTAGAAGTAGTAGTACCAGTACTAGTAGCAGTATAAGTAGGAGTAGTAGTAGTATTAGCAAGAGGAGTGGTAGTAGTAGCAGTAGCACTAGTAAAAGTAGTAGTAGTAGTAGTAGTAGTAGTAGTAGTAGTAGTAGTAGTAGTAGTAGTAGTAGTAGCAGAAGTAGTAGTAGTAGTTGTACAAGTAGAAGTAGTAGAAGTAGGAGTACTTGTCGTAGAAGTCCTACTAGTAGTTTTATAGTAGCAATAGTAGTAGTTGTTGTTGTAGGAGCAGTAGTCGTAGTAGTAGCAGTGATACGAGTAGTAGTAGCAGCAATAGGAGTAGTTGTCATAGAAGTAGTACTAACAGTATCATTGTAGTAGTAGGTGTTGTTGTTGTACCAATAATAGTAGTAGTTGTGGTAATAGTTGTAGTAGTAATAGAAGTAGTGGTACAAATAATAGAAGTAGTTGTAATTATAGTAGTTGTAGTAAGAGTATAAGGAGCAGCAAGAACAACAACTATAGTCGTAGTAGTAGTAGTAGTAGTAGTAGTAGTAGGAGCATTAGTAGTATTGTAGTAGTAGTAGGAGTAGTAGGAGCATTAGTAGTACTGTAGTAGTAATACTAGTAGAAGTAGTATTAGTTGTAGCAGCAGTAGTTGTTGTGATTGTTGTAGTTTGAGTAGAAGTTGTAGAACTAGTAGTAATAGTAGTTGTTGTTGTTGTTGTTGTTGTTGCAATAGTTGTAGTAGTCATAGCAGTATTTGTAGCAGAAATGGTAATATTATTATTGTTTGTAGTATTAGTAGTACAAGTAGTAGTAGTAGTAGTATTAGTAATAGTAACAGTAGCAGCCGTAGTAGTAGTATTAGTAGTAGTCGTGTAGTTATAGTAGTAGGAGTAATAGTAGTTGTAGCAAAAGTTATACTAATAGTAGTAGTAGTAGTAGTAGTAGTAGTAGTAGTAGTAGTAATAGTAGCATTCGGAGCAGTAGTTGTTATAGTAGTAGTAGTGGTAGTAGCAGTAGAAGTTGTACTAATAGTAGTAGTAGCAGTAATAGTGATAATAATAGCAGTTAAAATAATTATAGTTGTAGTATGAGTTGTAGTAGTTGTTGTAATAGTGGATGTTGTAGTTGGAGCATTAGGAGTAGTAGTGGTGGTGGTGGTAGCAGTAGTAGTAGTAGTTGTTGTTGTTGTTATTGTTGTTGTAGTCATAGTATAAGTAGTAGTAGCGGAAGTAGTTGTTGTTGTAGTAGTCATAGCACCAATAGTAGTAGTAGTAGTAGTAGAAGTAGTAGTAGTAGTAGTCCTAGTAGAAGTAGTACTGGCCATTGTTGTAGTAGCAGCAATAGTATCTCTAGTAGTAGTAGTAGTTGCTACTGTTGTTGTTGTTGTTGTAGTAGTAGTAGTATTCATAGTAGGAGTAGTAGCAGGAATTGTACTAGTATTAGTTGTAGTAGCAATAGTAGAAGTAGCTATTGTAGTGGTAGTACAATAGTAGTAGTAGTTATTGTTGTAGCAGTAGAATTAGCAGTAGTAGCTATAGTAGTAGTAGTTATTGTAGTTGTAGTATCGGTAGTCGTAGTAGTGGCAGTAGTAGTAGTACTAGTAGTGGCAGTAGTAGTAGTTGTTGTAGTGGCAGTAGTTGTTGTAGTAGTAGTATTTGTAATAGTAGTAGTAGTAGTGGTAGTGGTAATAGTAGTAGTAGTGGTAGTAGTAGTCATAGTAGTAGAAGTAGTAGGAGCAAGGGTAGGAGTAGGAAGAGTAGTAGGAGCAGCAGCAGTAGTAGGTGTTGTAGTGGTAGACCTAGCACCAACAACAGTTGCAGTAGCAGCAGTAGTTGTAGTAGTAGTAGTACCAAAAATTATACTAGTAGTAGTAGTAGTAGCAGCAGCAATAGCAGCAGTACTACTAGTATTAGTAATAGTTATTGTTATTATTGTAGTAGTAGTTGTAGTAGTCATGGTAGTAATAGTTGCTAGAGTTGTGGTACTATTAGTAGTGTCAATAGTAGTGGAAATAATAACAGCAGCAGCAGCAGTAGCAGTAGCAGTAGCAGCAGTAGTAGTAGTAGTAGCAGGAGGAGAAGTAGTAGTAGTAGTAGTAGTAGTAGTAGTAGTAGTAGCAGTAGTAGAAGTAGGAGCAGTAGTAGTATTACTAGGAGAAATATTAGTAGTTGTTGGAGGAGTAGAACTAGTAGTAGTAGAGTTAGGTGGAGTAGTAGTAGTACTAGTAGTATTAGTAGTAGAAGCAGTTGTAGTAGTAGTAGTACAGTAGTAGTAGGAGTAGTAGTAGTAGTAGTTGGAGTAGTTGTAGTTGTTGTTGTTGTAGTTGCAGGAGTGTTGGTAGTTGTAATAGTACTAGTTGTGGGAATATTAGCAGTACTAATATAAATGGTTGTAGTAGTAGTAGCAAAGTAGTAGTCACAGTAATAGTAGTATTAGAGGTAGCTGTAGTTGTAGTCACGGTAGTAGTAGTAGTTGTAGTTGTAGTAGTAGTATAGTTATTATTGTTGTTGTTGTTGCTGTAGTAGTTGTAGTTGTCATAGTAGTAATTGTAGCACGAGTGGTAGCTGTATTAGAAGTAGTTGTTGTAGTGGTATTAGTAGCAGCTGCAGCAGTAGCAGTAGTAGAAGAAGCATTAGTAGTAGTTGTAGTTGTAGTATTAGTAGTATTAGGAGGATTGGCAGAAGCTATTAGAGTAGTAGTTGTAGTGGGAGTACTAGTTGTAGTAGTAGTAGTTGTTGTTGTTGTTGTAGTAGTTGTTGTTGTTGTTGTAGTAGTAGTTGTTGTAGTAGTAGTTGTACTACTACTACTAGTTGCAGTAGTTGAAGTAGTAGTAGTAATAGTAGTAGCAGTAGTAGTACAAGTGGTAGTTGTCATAGTAGTAGTAGTAGATGTACTTGTAGTTGTAGTAGTAGTAGTAGTTGCCATGGTAGTTGTAATACTAGTAGGAGTAGTAGTTGTAGTAGGAGTTACAGCTGTAGGAGTAGCAGTAATAGTAGATATAGCAATTGTAGTAGTAGTTGCAGTAGTAGTAGCAGTACTAGTAAGAGCAGTAGCAGTAGCAACAGCTGAATTAGTCGTAGCAGTAGCAGTAGTAGTAATAGTAAGAGCAGTAGTATCAGTAGCAGAAGTAGTAGTAGTAGAAGTAATATTAATAGTTGTTATCATACTCGTAGTACCATTACTACCAATTATACTAGAAGCAATAGTAGTGGTAGTAGCAAGAGTGGTAGTAGTAGGATAAGTTCCTATAGAATTAGTAATAGTGGTATGAGTAATACTAATAGTAGTCGAAGTAGTAGTACTAGTAATAGTACTAGTAGTAGTAATAGCAGTAGTAGCCATAGTCATAGTAATAGGTGTAGTAGTAGCAGTAGTAGTAGAAGTAGTATTAGTAGTAGTAGTAGCAACAATAGTAGTAGTTGAGGTAGCAGTAGTAGTAGTCGTTGCAGTAGCAGTAGTTGTAGTAGTAGTAGTAGTAGTTGTTGTTGTTATTGTTGTAGCAGAAGTAGTACTAGTTGCATTAGTAGGAGGAGGAGGGGGGAGGAGTAGTAGCAGTAGTAGGAGGAGGAGGAGGAGGAGTAGTAGTAGTGGCGGTAGTAGTAGTAGTAGTAGTAGTAGGAGTAGTAGTAGTAGTAGCAATCATCGTAGTTGTAGAAGTAGTAGTTGTAGTAGTAGTAGTATCAGTAGTAGGAATAGTAGTAGTTGTTGGAGTCGTAGTTGTGCTAGTACCAATAGTTTTAGTAAAAGTGTAGTAATAGTAGCAGTAGCAGTAGTAGTGGTGGCAGTAGTGGTAGTAGTAGCTATAGAAGCTATTGTCATAGTAGTAGTAGTAGCAGCAAGAGTAGTAGTAGTTGTTGTTGTTGTTGTAGTCGTAGTATTAGTAGTCACAGTAGTAGAAGAAGTAGTAGTAGTAGCAGTAATAATACTAATTTCGGTAGTAGAAGTAGTAGTAAGTGTAGTTTTAGAAGTAGGGGTTGGTGTATGTGTAGTTGTAGTAGGAGAAGTACTAGTAGTTGTAGTAGTATTAGTAGTAGTAGTAGTAGGAGGAGGAGGAGTCGTAGAAGTAGTAGTAGTAGTAGTAGTAGTAGTAGTAGTAGCAGGAGTAGTAACAGTTGTTGTTATCATAGTAGTAGTAGTTTACAAGTAGTAGTAGTAGTAGTAGTTGTTGTTGTTGTTGTTGTTGTACTATGTGTTGCAGCATTAGCAGCAACAACAATAGTTTTTGTTGTAGTGGTAATAGTAGTAGTGACCAGAGTAGCAGTTGTAGTAGCTGTAGTAGTAGTATTAGCAGTACTAGTAGCCATAATAGGAGTAGGTGTAGGAGTAGAGGTGGTAGTAGGAGCAGAAGTAGTGGTAGTGGGAGGAGGAGTAGGAGTAGCATTAGAAGTACTTGCAGTAGTAGCACTAAAAGTAGAAGAAGTAGTAGGAGTACGTGTAGTGATAATAGTAGTAGTAGTAGTAGTAGCATTAGTGGAAGTAGAACTAATGGTAGTAGTAGTAGGAGTAGTAGTAGTAAGAGTAGTAGAAGCAATAATAGCAACAGTATTAGGAATAGTAGAAGTAGTATTTGTACTAATAGGTGCAGTAGTAGTAATAGTAGCAATAGTAGTAGTAGTAGTAGAAGTAGCAGTAGTTGTAGTTGTAGAAGTAGTAGAAATAGTAGTAGTAGCAGTAATAGTAGTATTGGTTGTTATAGTTATAGTAGAAATAGTAGTACTAGAAGCAGTAGTAGTAGTAGGAGTAGAAGTAGTAGTAGTTGCAGTAGTCGTAGTAGCAGTTGTAGTAGTTGAAGTACTAGTAATAGTTGTAGTAGAAGTACTCATAACTGTAGTAGTACCGGTAGTAGAAGTAGTTGTTGTTGTTGTTGTAGTAGTAGTAATAGTAGCAGCAATAGTTGCTATAATAGTTGTTGGTGTTAGCACAGGGGTAGCAGTCGGAGCAGGGGTAGTAGTAGTAGCAATAGGAGTGGGAGTAGCAGTAGTAGTAGGAGTAGTAGGAGTAGTAGAACTAGCAACAGAAGTAGTAGCTGTAGTAGTAGTTATAGTAGAAGTAGTAGTAGTAGCTGGAGCAGCTATTGTTGTAGTAGTAGTTGAAGCATTAGTCGTAGTGGCAGTAGTGGTAGCAATAGTAGTAGCCATAGTAGTAGTAATATTAGTAGTAGTAGTAGTAGTAGTAATAGTAGTAGCAGTAGTTACAGTAGTAGTAGTAGTAGTAGTAAAAATTGCAGTAGTAGTAGAAGTAGTGGTAGCAGTAGTAATAGTAGTAGTAGTTGCTGTTGTAGTAGTAGTAGCAGAAGTCGTAGTAGTAGTAGAAGTTGTAGTAGTAGTGATACCAGTAGTAGTGGTAGTAGTAGCAGTAATAGGAGTATTAGTAATTCTAGTAGCAGAACTAATAGTAGTTGTTATTTTCGGGGTAGGTGGCGGTGTATGAGAAGGAGTAGTAGTGATAATACTAGTAGTAGCAGTAGGAGTAGTCTTAGTAATAGTAGTAGTAGTAGCTGTGGTACTAGGAGTCGTAGCTGTAGCAGCAGTTGTAGTAGTAGCTATTGTAGTAGTAGTAGTAGTAGTAGTAAGGGCAGTACTAGCTGTAGCAGTAGCAGTAGTAGTATTAGTAATAGTAGCAATAGTACCTATGGTAGTTATAGTAATTGTAGAAGTAGTTGTAGTACTAGCTGTAGTAGTAGTACTCGAAAGAGATGTAGTAGTAGTTGTTGTTGTTGTAGAAGTTAGTAATAGTAGTCGGTGTAGGACCAGGGGCAATAGTAGGAGTAGTAGTAGTAGTAATAGTAGTAGCAGGAGTTGTAGTAGTCATAGATGGAGTAGTAAAGTAGCAATAGAAGTAGTAGCAGTAGTTGTTGCAATAGCAGTTGAAGAGGTAGCAATAGTGGTAGTAGCTGTAGTGGTAGTGGCAACAATAATAGTACTAATAGTAATCGCAACAACAGGAGTAGTAGCTTTAGTAGTAGTAGTAGTAGTAATGGTAATTGCAGTGGTAGTAGCAATAGTAGTAGTAATTGAAGTAGTAGTAGTAGTAGCAATAGTAGTAGCAGCAGTAGTAGTAGTACTAGTAGTAGCAAGAGTAGTAGTAGTAACAGTGGAAGTTGTTGTTGTTGTAGTAGTAGTAGTAGTACTAGTCGTAGTAGTAGTTCTAGTAGTAGAAGCAGTACTAGTACTAGTTATAGAGGTAGTAAGAGTAGTAGTAGTTGTAGTATGAGTAGTAGTAATTGTATTAGTAGAAGTAGTAGTAGTAGTTGTTGTTGTAATAGCAGTAGAAGTACCAATAGTGGTGGCAGTAGCAGTAGTGGTAGAAGCAACAGTAGTAGTACTAGGAGTAATTGCCAAAGTAGGATTAGTAGCAGTAGTAGTAGTGGTACTAGTAGCAGTAGTATTTGTAGGAATAGGTGCAGTAGTACTAGTACTAGTAGTAGTAACTGTAGTAGTAGTAGCAACAACAGTCATAGTAGTACTAGTAGTAGTTTTTGAAGTAGTAGTGCTAGTAGTAGTAGTACTAGTAGTAGGACTAGTAGGAGGAGTTGTAGTAGTAGTAGTAGTGGTAGGAGTAGTAGCAACAGTAAGAGTATTAGTAGTTATAGTAGGAGTAGTAGTAGTAGTTGTTGTTGTTGTAGTGGTAGGAGTCGTAGTAGTAGTACTAGTAGTAGTAGTAGTAGAAGTAGTAGAAGTATTAGAACTAATAGTTATAGTAGTAGTAGTAATAGTAGTAGTCGTAGTAGTCGTAGTAGTAGTAGAGGTAGTAGTAGTAGTAGCATTAGAAGTAGTACAACAGTAGTAGCAGTAGTGGCTATTGTAGTAGTAGTAGCGGTAGTGCTGGTAGTAGTAGTTGCAGATGCCGTAGTAGTAGTGACAGTAGCAGCGTTAGTAGTGCTAGTAGTAGTAGTAGTGCGAGTAGTGTTAGTAGTAGTTGTAGTTGTAGTAGTAACAGTCGGAGTCCTAGTTGTAGTACTAGTAGTAGCGGTAGTGGTAGTAGTATTAGTAGTGTTAATAGTATTAGTTGTAGTGGTAGTAGCAGCAGTGGCAGTAGAAGTAGTAAAGTAGTAAAAGGAGTATTAGTAGCAGTAATAGTAGTATTCATAGTAGTTGTACTGGTAGTCGTAGTAGGAGTAGCAGTTGTAGCTGTAGTACTATTAGTAGTAATAGTAGTAATAGTAGTAGTAGTAGTGGTAGTAGTAGTAGTAGAAGTAGTAGTAGTCGTAGTAGTAGTAGTCATAGTAGTTGGATTGGTAGTAGTAGTACTAGGAGTAGGAGTTGGAGTAGGAATAGTACTAGTAGTAGTATTTGGAGTAGTTGCAGTAGCTGAAGCAATAGTAGAGGTCGTAGTAGTAGTAGTCGTTGCAATAACAGTAGTAGTTGAAGCACTAGTAATAGTTGCAATAACAGTAGTAGTACCGGTAGTAGTACTAGTAGTAGTATTTGTAGTAGTCGTAGTAGAAGTGTAGCAGTAGTAGTTGTTGCAGTTATAGTACCATTGGTAGTAGTAGTAGTTGCGGTAGAAGTAGTAGAAGTAGTAGTAGCAAAAGTAGTAGTAGTAGTAACAGTACCAGTGGTAGCCATAATAGTAGCATTAGTTGCAGCAATGGCACTAGTAGTAGTCGTATTAGTAATAGTAGTAGCAGTAGTAGCAGAAGTAGCAATAGTAATAGTAAAAGTAGTCATCATAGTTGTAGTAGCCATATTAGTAGTAGTAGTTATTTTAGTAGCTGCAGAAGTAGCAGTTGAAGTAGGAGTAGTAGTAGTAATAGTAGTAGTAGTGATAGCAGGAGTAAGAGTAGTAGCACTAGTAGTAGTACAAGAAGAAGAATAATCAGTAGTAGTGGTGGTGATGGTAGTAGTAGTAGCAGCAGCAGTGGTATTAGTAGTAGTAGTAGTTGTAGTACTAGCAGCAGCAGCAGCAGTAGCAATAGTAGTTGTTATTGTAGTAGTAGTAGCTACAGTAGTATCAGCAGCAGTAGTTGTAGTAGTATTCGTTGTTGTAGCAGTTGTAGTGGTAGCCGTACTAGTAGTAGTGTTAGTACTAGTAGTCTTAGTTGTTGTTGTAGTAGTCGTAGTTATAGTAGCAGTAACAGCAGGAGAAGTAGCAGCAGTAGTAGTCGAATTAGCTGCAGCAGCAGGAACAACATCAGTAGTAATCATGGTAGTAGTTGTTGTAGTAGTAGTTATTGTAAGAGCAGCCACAATCGTAGAAGTTGTTGTAGCAGCAGTAGTAGTAGTACTAGCAGTAGTAGTAGAAGTGACAGCAATAGTTACAGCGAGAGTTGTAGTAGTAATAACAGAAATAGTAGCCGCAGCAGTTGTAGCAGTAGTAGTTGCAGCAGCAGCATTAGTGGCGGTAGTAGTTTTACTTGTAGCAATAACAATAGTAGCAGCAGCAGTAGTAGTAGCAGCAATAGCAATAGAACTAGTAGGAGCAGTCATAGTAGTAGTAGCAACAGTAGTAGCATTAGCAGTAATAGCAGCTATAGAAGTCGTAGTAGTAGTAGTAGTTGTTGTTGTTGTTGTAGCAGTAGTAGTACTAGCAGAAGTAGTAGCAGTAGTACTAGTTGTGGTTGTAGTAGAAGCAGTAGCAATAGCAGCTATGGTTGTAGTAGAAATACTAGTAGTAGATGAAGTGCAGCAATTGTAGTAGTAGGGGAAGTAGAAGTATTAGTAGTAGCAGTAATAGTAATTGTAGTAGCAATAGCAATAGTAGCAGTAGCAGTAGTATTATTTGTAGTAGTAGTAGCAGCAAAAGTTGTAGTG